>PNEQ01041867.1:55544-66201 GCA_003012365.1 Medauroidea extradentata
AGGGTTCGATAGATATCAATAGTTGATTGGAAACACATTTAACGTCTTTTCAGCCCCTTAAAAGTTGAACTTCGAAAAATCCTTAAATTGGCTAATATGCATTTTTACGAGTGTCCTATTAAAGTAAAAATCACGATGATAGGCAGTCGGGTTCGAGCTCTATCGACGTTTCTTCGGAAACACATTTCACCCCTTTTCATCCCCTTAGAGGTCGAATTTCGAAAAATCCCTTCTTAGTGCTCGCCTACGACCTGAAGGGAACCCCCACAAAAAATTTCACGATTCTAGGTCCAGTGGTTTGGGCTGCAGTTTGATATGTCAGTCAGTCAGTCAGTCAGTCAATCAGTCACCTTTCATTTTTATATATATAGATTACATTATTTGAAATCAATCTAACTCATTTCAAGAGTATACAAAACAATTTATATTTATGTAAGTGAGTTTATATTTGGCTGTTAAGTTTTGCTGAGGAATTATAAACCGTTACGAGACAATGAAATACTGTAGCAAGCTTTTTCCATAAATTAGACGTATTCTGCAAGGTTAATCGGTTAACAAAACATTATTGGACGAAAAAAAATTTATCGCAACCAAATAAATTTTATCTATTGGCAACTAACCAGAATCGTCTTCTTTTCTTATCTGATTGTCCTAAATAACGATCTGTTCTGTAGTACATTGAGCTTTGTATTGTATTATAATACGTATCACGATCAGGATTTGAACCAAAATCCATCGCTTCGAATTGCTGTACTGAATTATATCGAACGAAAAATTATCTTTTACGTCTATGCTTTTTTTTATTTTTGGAATTAAATGAGATATACGTTTACATTTTCGCACAAATAATGTTTTGTTTTGTGTTGAAACTCATTTACTGGGATTTTTGTACCAGCAAAATTAGTCTGTTACATTGTCACGCATATTAAAGAGTAACATCGAACTCTGATTGAAGTCAGGGTGTAGGCCGATACAAAGTTTTGGGTAAAAAAGTTGAATGTTGGTAGAACTTAATATAGCCACCTCTACAGTCGTTTAAAGAATTGCGTCTTAATAAAGGTACACGGAGAAATATAAAATTTTTCTAGCACTCTCTGCAAATTCTAAAACAAGGGAGTATGATAGTTCGCGAATGATTATGTACGGTGTTATTTCTTCATTGTGTGATCTGTCCACAAATTTATGTTGTACATTATGTAGTGTATTTTCAGATATGTAAATTTGTGGATGTAGCTAAATTTACATGTGACATTATTTCCTACGGACACGCTGTTTTAATCTCCCGCGTTATAAACAACTGTGAGGCAGTTGGCAACAGACTGTGACATGTGTGATATCGCAAGATTTGGCAGTCATGCATTTTCGGTTTGGAGCTCAATTTGTTCGTGAAGCATAATGGCGGTAAGTTCATATCAAGCTGGATCGCTGCCAATCGATCACGTTTTTCGTATTTACAGAGTCAATGTATTGTCATGTCTCAACAGCCAGCTGTAAATGAAGGCACCAATTTGTAGTTGCACATCTGCAGCTGCGCTTCATTGTAATTGGTAGCGTGTCTTTTGTTCTGACACGTCTTTCATTTGACTGAACCAATCAGTACAAGGTTGTAGTGACACCAAATGTATGTGATTTGTCAGTAGAACCCTAAGACAAGAGAGAGAGAGGGAGAGAGAGAGCGAGAGAGAGAGAGAGCGAGAGAGAGAGTTAAGTGTGTTCAAGGGAGAAAAATAAAATTTTGTATTTGTATTAAATAATGTTAGTTTTGTAGACATTACTTGGGAGTACGTTACCCTCTCATAAAAAAATAGCTCTGACAGTTTTCCCACAGTGGCATTTCAAAATAAAAAAACTGCATATTTTTACTTCATACAAAACTTGAAAACCAGTAACCGTAATGAAATGGGAAAAAAAGTAACTTCAAAACCATTTATCACGGTCTACGGCTTGAAGCACATAAAGCACCATTACAAAAATTTTGTATTAAAAAACATTTGCTATTTTTTTTTACTTTTAGTTATTTTTAATACAAAATATTTTATAATGGGTTTTTATATACTTCAAGCCGTAAACCACGACACGTAGTTTAAATGAGTATATTTTCCCCATTTCTTTATGTTTACTGGTTTTCAAGTTTTGTATAGAGTAAAAATACTCAAATTTTGACTTTGAAACGCCGTTATGGGAAAACTGTGTAAGCTATTTTTTTTTCCGAAATAAGAAACTGTACTTTCAAGTAACGTCTACAAAACTAACCCTATTTTATAGAAATATAAAATAATGATTTTTCCTCACTTGAACGCCGTTAAGGTATACAAACACTGGCCATGAAGGAGAGCTACAGATCTGCAACTAAATGGTGCAAACATATTTTCGCCAGAAAATTGTTGCTCTGAAGTGTGCATAAGAAGAATTACCTTATCTCAAGGTAAAGGTTTTAAAGAATTATCCAAGATAGTTATAGAATAAACAACTCAATTAGTATAATGAGAACTTTATATCATGCGAAGGTAAATTAAGATAAAGAATATTTTTTTAAAGAGATTTGCATAAAATTACAATACTTTATACGTGTTGAGTACAAGGCATTTTTTTAGTACGAATTGAAGAACAATTCTTACTGAATCATGCTGATTTATTTCTCTCATACATTTTATATGGGATTCAATTTATCAGACATTTAAAGTTTTGTTTGAATCCCAACAAAGAAAACTAGCCCAAGTACCTTAACTATTTTACTTAAAATTCTGGACATTCGTTTCACACAGAAAATAAAGAAAAAACGTTTTTATAATAGTAAAAAATGTTTAATTTATTATGTCAACAATGGGTGAAATATTAATCTTAGAAATACTTTCCTTAAATACCGCGTAAAAATTGCTGAAAATATACTTGTTACATTTATTTTCAAATAGGCTAAAACTGGCGTGTACACAGGTAACTTTATTTAAAGTACATTATTTATTTTTCTTGCACTACCAAACATCTTAATTTACACGCTCTAAAACTGCAAAAATCACATATTTAAAATTTGTTGCCTCACTTATTTTCCCCAGCACTCTATAAATACCAACTGCTTGTGTGAATCATCCAAAGCTGGAAGAACACACATACATTCTGAGTGGTAAGTGCAGGAGTTGGCGAAATAGAAATATTTAGAATCCACTAAGATTGAAGAGTAAGGCTTGACTGTTATTATTTTTACAGCGAAAATGTTTTGGCTATATCACAGAAAAATCTTCTTAGACGTGTTTAACTTGCAGTAAAGAAATATTCATTTACAACAAATAAACAGCACACTAACTTTTATTTGACATAAGTGAATTTATTGTTTAGAGTATTTTCAATGAGAACAACTTTAATATCGCATTATAAAAAATTTCATCACGCAGCTTATGCAAAAACATAACAACATACTTTACCATCAATATTACTACTAAACTGTTAGAGCGACAATACATTTTGTTACCATTTCTGAATTCGTTAAATGAAAAGTTTCTTTACGGTGAAGTCCCGTTGCAGTGCCCTACAATGGATAAATATATATTTTTTTTACCACAGTAAAATTTGTGTTGTGGCAAGGAAAATGTTTTTAAAAAGTAGGTACCGTAAAGTTTGGAAAATTGAAAAATCGAAATAGTTTAATTGTCCACACATGTAATTAAATAAATAAATACATGTACACAAATACATACATGCATACATATATACATACATACATACTGTAAATATAATTACTAGTGTGTGATTGGACCCTGAAGGATTCCACAAAGCTTTACGATTCAATTTTCTGAGTTACCGTTAGGCTATATCTGTTTCTCTGAGTATTCGTTTTATTTCATTTGTCCACTTTGTCCCAGGTCTCTTAATAACAACTTTGTTCTCCGATTGCACTTCCCACCTTTTAAATTTTTCTCCGTATGTGTTTCTGCTTTAAATCTCCGGTGTGTTTATTTGCGATTTATCTGGGTCTTTTTTTTTCTTCTTGGATACAGGGTACGATGTCCATCGCGACATTTTAAATCCAGCATTAACGTCCAACCCTATCTATAAAGAACCCGTAAAATACTCGTGCCTCTAATGTCTGTGTGTGGACACCCTGTACAAACTTCCAGTACGACGCAGTACGTCTGCTTGCAGCTGTGACCAGCAGAGACAGGAACTGGTCATAAGCCAGCGGCACTGACACGATGGTTTATAGATCCTCGTCGATCTATTCTCGGAAGAGGTCGTCCAGGGGCGAATATTTGCGCGCAAATTAAATCTGCAATGAACGGCTGCTGCGTGATCGCCCCGCCCAAATTCTGTCTCAGAATTGAGAGAACGCGAATTCTACACCATGGGCAAGATTCGTAGATAACAGTGGTGCACCGGTATGGCTTGAGTTGAAGATACAAGGGCGGTGCAGAACTCAGGCATGTTTTAATAATGGAGAAAAATATTTATTTTACATGTTTTAAAGAAAATGTCGCCATAATAATGTTAAATGTAACAATAATTCACTACTGAATGGTTACCTGCGGATTAATATTTTCATAATCGGTAATCGGATAGGTAATCGCACAGAAAAACTCCTTCATTACAACAACAAAATAATTGTTTAAAATATGATCTACTGTAAAGTTGCTTTTCGCAAAGAAAATATTGTTTAAAACGTACAATAATGCTAACCAAAACTGTGTTGTTAAGGTTATTTATTTAAATTCTTCGTGGGGAAGATAGTTGTGGTCTTTTCAACACAAGATTTATGTTAAAAAAAAAACAATTATTACCTTTGGTACAAAGAAACTTAAATTATTTTCAAAGAAAACTATTTTAAGACAAATACGAGAAAAAACATGTTTCTTACAATTGCTTTGGTGTAAGGCAAGGTTTCTTAAACGCAAGTTAAATACCTTTGCAAAATTCTTACTTTCCAGTGATTCGTACTAACACAAAATATTGTTGTGGCAATGAAAATGTTTTTACTGTGCTATTACCTAATGTGAAAACTGTTTACAGATACCAATTCAGTAGTAAATGTTTATTACATTTAACACTATTAAGAAGACATTTTATTTAAAACATGTAAAGTAAATAATTATCTCCACATTTAAAACATGCATTATTTCTACACCACCCTCGTATGTTCAACTCTAATATCAGCTCTATACTGTACATGTCAGTGTTTGAAAAAATTTGCCTAGGCTTGTTTGCACTGTTATATGCGGTTCGGGATAAAGTGCGCACTGAAAAATCCTTGTTTCATTTCTATTTTCAACGCGTTTGCAACTTTCTGTTGCATGGAAACATAAACATATAAATTTACTAAGATTTTGTTATTTAACATTGTACAAATCTAATAATTTCAAGCTCTACGTAGTATCTTTAAAATTTCACTTTTGGACTAACATAAACAGAAGAGAATCAGCAGCTGTCAATGTACAAAGCGAGAAGAGACCACATTAGTAATAAGAAAACCATACTAAAATTACTTCTGCGAATTCATGTAATCTGAAAAATTTTTAACTCAATATTCTTAGAAGCTGAGTGTACTAAATAAGCTTGATAGTGGGTTGGGAAATTGGTTAAAGAATCGCCGGTTACTATTTATCGAAAATAACCAATAATCACCGATTTGATATAACGCACCGGTGGTAGTAGAAACCAACTTCTAGCTCGGAAAGAGACGGAACAGGGAGAGAAAAAAAAAAGGATGGGGGACTTAAACTGACTATGAAAACCTTTCTTCCATTACAACATTAAGGGCGCAAACATTTAAATTAAAAAATATAATTCCCCAAACAGGGCCGGATTTATGCACCTAGGCGCCCTAGGCTAAGTCTCAGTGCCCCTGTAGCCTCTCTTTTTCCTTTATTCCTTACCAACTAGCGCCCTTTCCCCATTTTCAACACTACATTTCTTAATTAATCTTCTCTGTTCTATTTCTGTGTATAATAACAATAAAAGTGATTACATAATAATTATTAAGCTTAACCTAACACAGTTGTTTCAAAATTACTTTTAAACAAATAGATTAGATAATACTAATAGCGAGAGAGAAAGAGAGAGAGAGACAGAGAGAGAGAGAGAGAGAGAGAGAGAGCTTAATGGCGCGGTTCATCTCAGTTTTCAACGTCTTTTATTGTTTTTATATTTGTACCAGATATTTTTTTTTCTTATTTCCTCTTAGGAAATTTTTGTATCCCTCATAGCTTCTGCGTAATGAGTCGTAAGTGTCAAAATTTCCACTTTACGGTTTTATGTACGCCACTTAAACCAACTGGCATACAAACCCGAAAAAATTCACAATGTAGAACAATCTTGTAAGCTATGATTAGACACATATAAAAATAAAAAATATTTTTTTTGTATTTTTAAAAAAATTGTTTAAATTTGAAAATTTAATTTTTACATTCAGAATTTTTTAAAAATACAAATATATTAAATTTTTTGTTTTTATATATGTCAAATCATGCCTACAACATTGTTATACACTGTGAATTTTTTTTGGTTTTGTATGTCAGTTGGTTTTAGTGGGGCACTTAAAATCGTAAAGTGCAAATTTTGACGTTTACGACTCATTATGCAAAAACTGAGAGATACACAAATTTCCTAAGTGGAAGATGTAATCAAAATTTATGTCTAAAATAAGAAATAAAATATCTGATACAAATATAAAAATAAAAAAAGACGTTGAAAACTGAGGTGAACCGCGCTCTTAAGTCAACAACATAAGCATTGAAAACATTAACATTTTTACTGGTCGCCGTATAGGCACTTTTAAAACAGTGATGGAAAATGCTTGACATTTTCTCCTCGCACAGTGGGCCTAGTGGTATATCCGGCCTTGTCCCCAAATGTTTATAAAGTGAGGCACGAGTATTTCGCGCATTCAACCGGTAGCAACTTAGACTTCTTAACTCTATACTTGCACACGTCACAGTCGATTATCAAGTGTAAGTACAAGAGGGTGACAGGGGAGGTAAGTTTACCTCCACGGCCGGGGATCGAACCCGGGACCTTTAATCCACCAGTCAGGAGCTCTACACACTGAGCCAAGCGGTCGTGCATATTTTCAACTCTGCTTCATTGTTATTGGCAGATTATTGTTTGTGCTGAGACGTCTCTCATTTGACTGTGCCAGCCACAGACTAAATAGTAATACTTAGAGACAGGAAATTTCACGAAAATATTTTTGCACCACTTTGTTTCAGTGGCTTACGTGCACACCTGCATCTCTGCTATGTGGTTAGTGATTGGATGCCGTAACACCCAGCGTGTGGAGGTTAAACCCGCGAATCACAGACGTGCTGTACGGCAGTTATCCGTGTACTGATTGGCACAGTCTAATGAGTAACAACACTGCACAAAAACACTCTGTCAATAGCGATGAAGTTGAGCTGCAGGTGTGTATGTAAGGCACCGAAACAAAGTGGGGCAAAAATATTTTCGAGAAAACTACCGGGTCCTACTCATAAGCAGTGGCAGCTCGTGGGTTGTCGCCAGGAAGGGCTGCAGTTGCCAACAGCTGTGCAGGGTTGTACGCTAGTTGACTCTACAGCCACTGACACGCTGATGTGCAGGTGCCCCTTACTACTGAGTGGTCACAACACATCTAGTAGCCGGAAAATATTTCATGGTGGTTGGTCTACGACGCGTTCATCAAGAGTGTACAGTTCCGACTATCTCCAGCCCCACCTGGCAACAACCCGCGAGCCACCACTGAATATGTTACTAGAATTACTGATCTTTGGTGGAAAAATTTTATACCAGATTGTTAAAATGCTTCACCAGCACATCTGCAGTTATGATTCATGGTTACTGGCAGCGTGATTTTGTGCAGAGGTGTCGCTCAACTACGTCTGTGCTATTCATAGGAGTACTACAAGTCTACACAACCGAGATTTGCGGGTAGAACGCCAAGACCTTGAGATTTCAGACTGTTTATCCTTAAAAATTCAAAACTTTCTAACTGCACCAAACACTGTCCAACTCTCAAACATTACATCAATAGTAATTCTACACAGATGACATATAAACCGATTCCACAGTTTTAGTACAAGCGCTTGTCAAATACGCTATTTGACTATTTTTGCTAAATACCCAAAGTAAAAACTGTTCAAACGATAAGGATGGAATAATTTAGAGGGAAAGTAATTGTATTAAGCTACAGAATGACCTCTTTGACACTTCGCGTAGCTTTCATGTGTTTAATAAATTCTTGAATACACTTAAATGTATGCTCATCTTTGGGTAAAAGTGCAATTGTGTTTTATGAATCCGGAAGATATTTCTGTAGTTACAGCAGTCTAAAAGGCCATTTTTAGCCATTTTGAGGGGCCCCAAAATTATGTTTTCAATAAATGTGCTGCATTTTTTAAATTATAAAGCATCGGTTAATCTGTGTGTTAACTTTGTAGATACACGTATTGGGAGTAAGTTTAGTGATTTCGTGTGGAAATTAAGAAATATGGCACATTACCAGTGGTGACTCGTGGGTTGTTGCCAGGTGGGGCTGCAGATAGTAAGAACTGTCCACTCTTGATGAACGCGCCGTAGACCAACGACCATGAAATATTTGCCGGCTACTAGATCTGTTGTGACCACTCAGTAGAATGGGGCACCTGCACATCAGCGTGTCAGTGGCTGTAGAGTCAACCAGCGCACAACCCTGTACAGCTCTTGGCAACTGCAGCCTTACCTGGCAACAACCCACGAGCCACCACTGAACGTTACAACACTTTCTATGCGCCAGGATAGAACTAGGCCCTTTCAAAAGCGGTCACATGATCAGGTTTTGTCTACTACCCGGTTATGTCTTCTAACACATACAAGCATGCTGAATTTGTTTTAATATTACTTTTCGACTTTATTCCTATGTCAAGAATTTCTATTTTATAGCTAGCTAAGTGAATTATTTTTGAGTTACTGTGGGTTTTCGACGACTTAACGACTTTCCGACATTTGCTCGCATTCTCGTTGGTGACTTTACACAAGAGGACTATTCTTTGTTATGTACGGCATACTGCTCAGAAAGGCAACATGAAATGTTCAAAACACCCAAAGGCACAAGAGTTCTAGTCAACAAGACAGACATAAACTGTGATTAAATCTTCCACTTGGAATTTTCTGTATCTCTCATAGTTTTTGCGTAATGAGTCGTAAACGTCATATTTGGACTTTACGGTTTTAAGTACGCCACTAAAACCAACTGACATACCAAACTGAAAAAAATTCACACTATATAACAATGTTGTAGACCATGGTTTGTCATATAAAATTTTTTTTTTTTTGTATTTCTAAAAAATTGTTGATATTTTTTTATTTCATTTCAAAACTAAGCTTTTTTATTCGATAGAAAAGTATTTTATATTATGTTTTTATATATGTCAAATCATAGCCTACAACATTGTTACACACTGTGAATTTTGTCGGTTTGGTATGTCAGTTGGTTTTAGTGGCGTACTTAAAACTTTAAAGTGCAAATTTTGACGTTTACGACTCGTTACACAAAAACTATGAGAGATACAAAAGTTTCCTAAGAGGAAGATTTAATCACAATTTATGTCTAAAATAAGAAAAAAATATCTGGTACAAATATAAAAATAAATTAAGACGTTGAAAACTGAAGTGAACCGCGCCCTTAAGTGTCTGAAACGTGTGTGATAATGAAGGGCCGGGAGAAAGAGCGATATACAGAGGAACCACACCACACGTAGGTAAGAATGACAGTGTTTGTTTAACAGGTTTGCCATGTATAACACTATGTAGAAGAAAGGCTGTCTATACGTTTATAAACATTCGGACAGTGCGGTTTATTGAGAACGTGAACTATCAGTGAGCTTGTGTGCTAGTACCTGAGGTGGAAGAACGAAATATAATAGTCTACTGTGATTCTGTGAAGGACTTGTCTATCCGCCAGCATTGCTTGTATAGTGCCCCTAGAGCGTAGGCAATAAGACGGATACGTATGTGCTGCACGCTGCTAGCATTATGCCCCTTACTTCTGATGTAGCCTATAGGCGTATTTTGGCGGTTGAATTGGTAGCATGTTTCAGGACCACAACTTTTCACGACGCCGGTTGAGTATGCCAACGCACTGAAAACAATTTGCCGCCGTTTACATGTTTTTTTTTTTTGCTACCAGAGTAACGAGGTAGGTTACAAGGTTTGTTTACAGGGACAGGAATTTCCGTTTGTGTATAATCCTCAGTCAGAACAGGATTTGCAATTTATAGCGTAAATTTAAAGTAGTTCACGGTGTATACAACGAGAACTACCTCAGTACTATTTTCAGATTATCACATAAATATCTATAATATAAAAATGAATCGCAAAATGTGTTGGTAAGCGCATAACTCAACAACGCCTGGACCAATTTGGCCAATTCTTTTTTTTTTGGTTCGTTGAAGTTCAAAGATGGTTTTACGGCGAGAAAAATTCGAATAATTGCCGGAAAATAAACCTAAAAACAATAGTGTCAATTTGAGCTTTATTGCTATTGTTGTTTAAACAATGTAGGTATGTTCCTGTGATCGAGGCCTTAAGCATTCACTCAGGTATTGTATAAAGTTTGGGGTGTGGGAGGGGTGGGGTTACGGGTTCGTATCCCGTGCAAGACTTTGCGATGGGAATTACTATGACATCATACAAGCGTATTGCGCGCGCTCTTTACACT
>PNEQ01041868.1:0-15121 GCA_003012365.1 Medauroidea extradentata
TCTCTGGAAGCATAAAAAAAAACGTCCTCACAGCACAAAACGTTTTTCGTCTCCTGTAGTTGGCTCAATATACTTCTACCGAACGTTACTATTAGTAGACATAATATGAATATCCAGATTTCCACATTTCTGGAGCGAGCCAAAAAAAAATCTTCATACTCCAACCAATGTCAAGAACGTTCCTAATTTCCATAAAAAATTTAATCCTTCCTTCAAACTACTCGACTCTCCTTTGTCACTCCTGCTAGGCACACCTGCCGTAACCCTCCTAACAGACAACCTCACTGTAAATCGATACTATCTCTGGTCACGTCCATGATCTATGTACAAAAATTAATTATCACAAAATTCAAGGCGGGTCATGGAAGCTCTGATGCAAAGTGCAAAGAACAATCACTCATTTAATACATAGATTATACTAAATAAACAAAAATAATTTATAACATGAATACTTTAAACCAAAGACATCACCGCTGTATGCCTTGGAAGCAAGCATACCAACAAACACAATGAAAATTTACTAAAGCCTTTAACATAGCAAACGCTATGTTACATTGTATAACCGTAATTGATTTGTTTTCACTTCAACATTAACTTAAATGGCTTCTCTCTTTGCCAAGTCTAGTTAAATTTACCCTTACCGATATCAGAGCAACTAGCGGCAGAAATGGTACCTTGCCAAACTCGTCCATAAGTTATCATATTCAATTACCTTTCTAACCTGTTGTAGAATAAGGGGAATTGGTCCTTCTCAGCTCGGATTTATGGCTTTTCTCAGAAATCGGGGACTAGAGACGGGGTTGTTTTAAGTTTTTCGTTTTGACTTTGCATATTTTATAGTTTATTTTAATTTTTGTAACCCATAAGGTGCGGTTTCTGTTACTTTGATAGAAACTGTATTCACTCTAGCAAATGAAGCACTTTTTTTCATGTCAGCTGTTTCCTGTTACAAAATAATGAAGGTATTAAGGTTGCAACTATTTCAGACAATTGAATAACTTTATATCTATGTCCTGTCATGTGGAAAATGTTGATAAATCCACTCAAACAAAATTTACATGGATACGGATTAATTCCCCATTCGCCTTACCTGTGTATATTGTTTTGTTGATGTGTAAACAGAAAAAGTAGTTATGCCACCCCGATTGATAAAAAAACTGTACAAGATAAGATCAGTTGAACATCACCCATGTCCAAAACAACTTCTTATGATTTAGGGTTTTGGGAATTTAGGGTGGATATGTTCGAATGTTACAAACGGCATTGTTTGCAGCAAAGTTAGAAACTAGCGACTTGTTGGTATTACGATGTTGTTGTATTTTTTTTTTTTTTTTTTTTTTTTTTTTTTTTTTTTTTTTTTTTTTTTTTTTTTTTTTTTTTTTTTTTTTTTTTTTTTTTTTTTTTTTTTTTTTTTTTTTTTTTTTTTTTTTTTTTTTTCCTTCTTGATTGAATAAAATGTCAATTATTTTAGTCCTCTCTCTGCAATACGATAATGTACAGTAAAACTATAATTTCGTTTTAAGGTTATTATTTATAAAAATGAATTTTATTTAAATATAAAATAATGTATTACTTTCGAACAAAATAATACTGTGGGACTTCAGTTTACATTATTACAATTTTTAATGTATATGAGTTCGTTTATCAACCGAAACAGGTAAAGTAAAAACATTAGTAAACAACAGCAAACGAATTTACAGAATTATTTGGAAATTTAGTGTACTCCTCCATCTCAGTATATTTCAACCCTAAATCCCCAAATATTTAGGTACCTAGTAATACTGAAATTTGTGATATATTTAGGTACCTATCGAAGTACAGTTCCGTTTATACATTATATTATTCCAGTACTGTACTTTCGTACAAAAAACCTACAAAACTTGTTAATATTTACTGTAATTACTTGTAACTACTTATTAATTAATAACTTGTGGGTTAAATTTTTAAATGCTACAATTATTGCTTGAATACACTGTGTTTCTGCGACAAGTTCACTTTTCATTGCTGTCACTTCTCGGAACTATTTTCAAATGAAATGGAACTTCATTGAGGAAACTGTCCAATCTCACAAAAGGTTCCGGCCTTGGAACTATTCTAACTTGTGAGCAGTTCCAGTTAATGAACGGAACTTTTGTAAACTTCTTAGAACCGAACTGTAAATTTTTTAAAATTATTAATTACATTAGTACACGAAAACTGTTGTGTATATAGGAAGTTGGTTGACAGATAATACATTCTTCTTAAAGAATAAAGATAAAATAGTTACAGTTTAGGCCATGGTCAAAAATATAGTTGTTAGGTAGAATTGTTTCAGAGCCCCAGAACTGTAACTTTACGGACTAAAGTTTCGACAAGATTTCAGTTCCGCAGGGAAGCTGAAATTAAGTGAACTGCTCTTGATCGGCATGTATTTTGTATTCTGTAGATTTTAATTTTTAGACATTTATGTATTAAAGGCTAAAAGCCTTCATGCTGTATTAAAAACAAACACGGAAAATACTATATTGAATTGTCATTACAGTACAGTTTTTACGCAACTTTCTATTGAAACTACTCAGGGCAAATAGTATTTTTTTTTTTTTTTTTTGTTCTTGCTTGGCTTGATGCCTGATGCCAGTTACACTAAAAAAATTAACATTTTATGGCTTCTAACTGATGTTCGTTAAAATCTCTTGTGTATTATTCTTACCATAAAATAATATATTCGTTGAACACTCGTCGCAACATACATGTATGCATCCAGAACTGTTCCCAAAAGAGCTGTTATTTTGAATAGTTCATTTCCCGGAACTGAAATGTTTTAGAACGGTTCCAAGAAAGCGGAGTGCCTACCATCTCTACAAGCAGGAGGATGATAAATGTAAAGAGGGAGGAAGTTGTTTGCAGTGTTCACTACTAAAACAGAGATGACCAACTGGTTGCAACAGTGAGTAAAATCAGACAAAACTGAACATCAAAACCTATTCCATCAGAAACTCCATATATACAGTTTGTATAGCCAATCAATTTCACTGTCAGTGTAACGAAATGTAAGCAAATTTTTCTACCTTTAGCCAATGGCAAACTGTCCATGATACAGGAGTGGGGAAACACGGCGATGAGGACTTATCCTCCCCCTTTATCCTTGTGTAGGCAAGGAGTGACACTGGTGCAGCTACGTGATTCCAGTCAAAATATACTGGATTCAACTACTGAAACTGAATTAATTGCAGTTGGTTAAGTTTGTGCACTAAATCAGAGGGTCAAGAGATTTTCAAAGTAGCATGCCCTCCTCACTCCCCTTCCACAGGAGGGGGGTAGGCTTGGGAACTGTTATCTGCAATCATGATATAACTCTTATTAAGGACCGAACAAACCGAGAATAGATTCATTTTCATATGTGGCAAGTATAACACATTTTGCAATAGCATCTTGATGTGTTCATTGTTTACATGGAATACCAACCTAGCCTCACCTACACCTTCAGCTTTCAACATCTAACCATCATCAAATTTAACAAACCTGTCTCCTTCCAATGGTACATATGAAGAAAATCATTCCCTTTTGCAACATAAGTGTTCGGAAGCACCAATATCCATAAACCAACAGTTATTATCGGGCTGCAATAGAAGGCAGAATCATGGGCTACGAAGGCCTCTTCCTTTCTTTCATTCTTACTTTCATGTATATTTCCACTTGTTTGGACAGTCTGTATATACTTGAAACAGTTTCGTTTTAAATGGCCAACTTTGTTGCAGAAAAAACAACGAGGTAGATTCAACTCGGGGCAATGAGTTTTCGTGTGGCCAGGTTTGCCGCACTCGAAACATATTCTGCTACTGTATGTATTTCTTGCTGCATGTGCTATAGATTCCTTGCTGCGAATGCTGTTAACTCTCCTTCTTGTAAGGATTTTGTTCTCTCTTCTTCCGCCAGTATTCTTGCTGACAAATTATTTCAATGTTTACTTGTCTTCGGGAACTGACTCCTAGGCACTTACAAAGTGACCAAAACTTAATGGCAATGCCATTAACACTACGGTTATAATCATTTTCTCAGACACAGTTTCCCCTGCCTGTTTTAGAAAATTTGCATACTCTTCAATCTTGGACAAGAATCCAGACATACCTTCTGTTTGTGAAAGATGTTAATTAAAGAATTTTTGTTGCAGTAGGTGTACACTCACTTCAGACTTCTGTTCAAACATTGTTAGCAACTTGTTCTATATGCCTGCAGCATTATCACACGTCAATACGTGTGACATTGGTCCGTCTTCTAGTCTAGAAACAATTTTGTCTTGTGCTAAAAAGTCCTTTAGGTTCCATTCCTTCAACAACTTTTCATATTCTTTAAATCCAGGCTCTGGTTTGACATGATCACCCGAAATTAAATCAAACACCCCTTTTGCTCTCAAGTCGACCTTTGTCTGGAACTTCCAGGTGTTCCAGTTATTTTCAGAACTCAGCTTCGTAATTTTTCACACTTACTTCCAGTGTGGTAACGATTTTGTGCAGTAAGTTATACAGCCAAAATCTTTGTCACAGCTTGTGCAACAAACAGTAACTCCAATACTTACATTTTGTGTTCTGGGCCCATAACCTGTTGAAATAAATGTTCAACTAACACTTTCTTTTATTACACTACTAAGCAACAAGTCTCAAATGTGACAGCCTCACAACACTTGCATTAACCATAACACAGCAATCTTACAACAACAATGTTTTTTTTTCTTTAAACAATCAAAAATTTAAACAATCAAAACATAAACAAAACACACATCACATTACATAACCTTAATGAATAATACAGGCAAAACAGAGATAACTTTCTACAAAGCATGTGGCTGATTTTATTGAACCTTAACAAGATCATCATGAGTTCACATAAGTGACCATGTGGTTAGTGGTGTCGGGATGTTACTCCCGAAATATGTACTTTTGAAGTTCGAATTGTCACAAAAACCCGAAATTTTTAATACGTACTATAATATTTACAGTATATTCTAGTGTTGATAAGTCACAAGTAAATTAATTTTCAGAAGGCATTTCTATGATCTTTAAAATGATTTTAGATTACCGTCATGTTAGTGTAACAATAAAATAATTCGCCAGTGGTTATATAGGACTTATTGTTCTTGCATTGTTTATTTGAGCACTAATTATTTATTAAGACATGCAAATACATGATTGGCTAATTTAATTTTCTACGGAATGTTATGTTACTTAATATTGTTCGGCGGTTTTCTAGCAGCCGTCAGTGTGGTGAGTTGTGTTGAAACGAAACGTAATGCAAATACACTGCGCACAAAATATCTCATGTAAATAGTTTCTAAAAATATTCTTTATTTTACTTAATATGAATCCCAACATCGGCGAAGTACATTCTTGCCGACTAATATATTAAATTATTTAACTTACAAGAGTGATATTTAGGCCAAAAGTTATTTTCCGTGTAATTTTTTCGTAAAAATTTTAAGTATTCATTTTAGTCCAGTTGGTTGTTAGCTATAAGTTAAACTGGTGGAGAAAACTCTTGAGGCCGATTCACATTGAAGTTGACATGGAGCTTTTATGTAACCTTTGCGTTAAAGCTGAGTTGATATATAGGTCACGCTACAGTGTTCTCACATGAATTATCAGCGACGCAACGGTAACTTATAAGTGTCGAAGTTGAGCCAACTTCAACATAACATAAAGGTAAAGTTAAGAACAGCCAATCAGAAGAGGAGTTGTTCTTTTGTTGGCTATTGCCTACGAGATTTTATCGCGCCTAAACTAACGTTTTACACGTTTCTCGTAACCTCAAATTGTGTACTGCTCGCTCGTGCATGTACGAGAGTGTATGAAAAGAAGTATGTATGTTTTTCATAGTTGTGTTCTGAAGTGTGGTTAAAGCAAAATGTTCGTTATTGTAATTTTGTCGAAGTAAGGAGGCGACGAACCGACAATACACTTAGAATAGCCTATTTCGAGTTGTAAGTTGTTTCCCGATCGGCTGGAGTGATCTCTCTCGGAATCGAGATCGAAAGGTAAGGATAGACAACCCATGAAACTTAGAATAAAGTCCCAGATTTTGTTGACAAAATATCTGGTGTTCATTTTGTGTTTCACTACTCACAAAGTTTACGAACTGACATGTCAGAAACCCTTGGCACATTTAGCTTTCCAACGGTTATTAAGTGTGGCACATTTAGCTTTTCAACGGTTACTAAGTGAGGCTAATATTAGTATTCTCACACACTAGTTTTCGATGCTAAATAAATGTCTACGCTGCCATTATAAAAAGTCAGTAAAGTCCATTACAATTATTCATATTCTCCGTATCATTTTGCACAATTCCTGCAAAGCAATCTATCAAATATTTATAAAGACCATTATTTATTTTACAATTTCTCTGGTTTTTAATTTAAGAGTTGCAAATTTTAGTTGCATGGAAACTGTGAAGACGTGATGTATAGCTATGTGTTCTAATATAATACATTACTGCATTTTCATTAGATGAACAGGTATGTGTTTTGCTAGAAATCTTGCTAGCTACTAACTGTGAATATAGAAAATCCTTAGCCCAAACCACCA
Organism: Medauroidea extradentata; assembly: GCA_003012365.1. NCBI lineage: Eukaryota > Metazoa > Arthropoda > Insecta > Phasmatodea > Phasmatidae > Medauroidea > Medauroidea extradentata. Next base: position 6,555 of record PNEQ01041868.1, read on the forward strand.
GTTGGGACGCAAGCGTGGACTCACCCGGATAAGCCAATTTGTGTTAGGATAAACGAGTTCTGAATTAGGCTGGTTTCTTATGTATCAGCACAAAGGCCTGGTAGAATCGAATGTTAGGCCAGTATTGTTGGTGGCTTGTCGAATAATAACTGGAACAAACTTACAGATGAGTAATCAAAAGGAAGTTGTCAAAAAGAAATATATTCATAGCCATATTTTATTTACCAATATTGTACGAAAGTTTAAGCAACATAAGCATAGGCATATATAAGTATGAATTTTGCCAATATTCTTTGTAAGTTTAGGAAAGTTTATGCATTGTTTACAATATAACCAAAAATATAATAGTAAGATAATATACATCATAAGTACGACAAAGATAATTTATATTTTCAGCTTAGCAGAACTAATAATCACTAATTTATGAAAATTTAGTGAATGGTATTTTTTCTAAATAATTTGGTAGCTATCATTTCAAAAGTATGCATTGGCTTATTAGACCGTGATCTATGTCTATAACTTTTATCGTGGTAGATTTTTTAACCAGAAACATAACCAGTATCATAATATTATTTTGGTCGTTGTTACAAATTACTTTATTATTTTACAAGTTGATGGAAGTATGGTTCCAAATAATTGTCCAATTAACGAAACATTTTAAAATAAAATTACTGGCTAAAATACTAAACTGTTGTTATTTTGAAAATATCAGGTTTCGTTGTAAACGCAATTTGTTAGTAAACAGGCTCCAAACATTTTTGTGATTCGGGACCCTTTGGAAAAATAAAATAATAACTACTGCAAATGTTATATTAAATTTGTATGGATTAATGACAAAGTGAAACAAGGTGCTGGATTGAACGGGCAAACATAGTATACCCCACACACATGCATGTGCGCCCACACATGTATACACACACATGCACGCACGTGCACACAGTAAGTTGATCTCTTTTTCCTAGCTTCCGTTTTCTCTTAACAACTTTCACACGACAAAAATCTTAGTGTTACGTGTAAAGCAACGTAAAATAACTGAGGCACAAAGACAATTTATTTACGTTTTGGTTAAATGATAACAGACAATCCAAATGAACAAAAAATGTTAAAGAAAAACCTTAATTTAAAATTGTTTACACTGCGTGATTTATACTACGACTACTCCAAAAGAGGAAGAATTAATTTTTTTTTTTTTTTGCGCCGAGTGCGCTCTAAGTGCGGGGTTTGGGGGCACCTGGCTGCGAATTAGTGACCATGATCGCCGATCTGTGGATAGTGTTGCCAAGAAGTGTGCGACGTATCCTGTGTTCTGTGCAAAACCCCTTCCCTCCCTCCTTGCGCGTGCGCTGTGGGACCGCGGCCGAGGCGCCCACATCGCTGCAATTATTCTTTCTGTTCCTATGACGCAGCGGATGGGAGAGGTTGAGGTAGGTAAACGTTCTCCTGTTTGTCTTAATGGGGCTTCACCCCGGGTGGTAAAGGCCGTTGGCGGCGGCAATGAGTTTGTGATAGTGATGCATTAAGATTTCTTCTTTTCTAAAAACCCTTTCGGCACCGCCGTCTAAATTACTCTTTGGTGGTTGGATATTGAATTTGACTTAGTAAGATTTTGGGTTACATTTTAAGGAGCCCGCGCGCCTACATCTGCCCTTCGATTCATTTTAATGTAAAGTGTCTAATGTTTAAAGAAATTAGAGCATCTTAAAGATATGTCTTGTTTTGGAATTTTGAAGCTTTGTGTGCTCAGGAGTATTCAGTTAAGAAGTGCTAGGTAAGAGATTGACGTTGCTAGGTTTGCTGCGTGTAAATGTAGGAACCAGCATGTTTAGGCACTTTAAGAGTTTGTGAGCGCAAAACGCTGGGAATTGTCCTATTGTAACTCAGTTTTGAAGTATTTCACGGCTAGTCATTTGTAAGATCTTCCAGAGCCGAACATGTAGAAAATACGCAGGGCAAATTGAATTGGGACGTCTTGCACTTACTTCTACGTAACAGTGCGTTATTTGTATTTCCACAGGCTTGAGAATGAATTATATTGTCACTTAGCATTGTATTATTTGTATTTGAATTATATTCTCACTTAAAGATATTTATACATGTTCATGCGGTAGAGCTCGCACGAGCACCGACGTGGTTGTACACGTTTTGTCTTTATACTTGAATTGTATTCATCGGAGGTAATGAACGTAACTATGTAGCTTATGCGTAGTTTCTCACGCGTGTGCGTGCCGCCATAATTTCATGCTTGTGTTGTAGAGCAATATGTGCTCGATAAATTGACTTGCTAAATGTTGTTCAGTGTCTCGTGGTTGCCAGTGTTGTAAGAGCTTTCATTCAAAAAATTCACTTATTGCAGTATTTTGTCCAATTTGTTGTTCTTAAAATGAAAGAAAATCAGAACAAGTAATAAACCTAGCAATTTGTATATGTGTTTTGTTTGTTTATTTGACCTATTCATAATAATTAACGGGTCTTTTTTTTTAATTTATCGACTTTGCTAAGATTATTACAAATTTGGAGACAAAACAAAGTAAAAAAAACACTGTAGACCTAACTTTCGCACATGTAAATCACACATGTATGTCTTTGTCACTCCTGTATAAGATCATTTATACCAATTCAAATGTGTACCAGTTTTATGACACATACAAATGTTACATTACTATTACACACAAAAATAAAATGTTTACTCAATTTTATAAAATTTATTTGTTCCCGCGGTGTTACATATCATACAAAATGCTAAAATTTGTTTGAGCCAAAAGTTTGAAATCCGTACTAACATTGCCTCTCAATATATGCTCGCAAGATTATTGCGTAGGTAAAATATCAAATGAAAAACTGGGAATTTTTTAAAAATACTAATAATCATTTGGAAATGTGATCTAGTTTGTTTCGTAGTTATCCATGTAGTGCTGGAGCGACAAAAGGCAGCGTGTAGCTGCGGACTCTGTGATGTATAGCAAATTTTGTTACGGAATTCGGCTTTCTTCGATTATCAGCGAGGGTTCTTTTGTAGCTGAAATGCTGCTATTATTTCGATTACTTATGGCTTCCGCATATATTCACAATATACACTTGCACCTGCAGTCCTGTACTGTGCACTGTGCTTGCTTTACTTTATACCCACGCATACATTCACACACAAACTTAGACTACACTTTTGCCTCTGTCCTCCCCGTTGATATAATTATTGCAGACCGATGTTCGTGGTAGCCCTGTGCAGGCCTTTGTGCCCCTTCCTTGGATTGTGTACCATGTTTCACGTCTTACTTTAGAACATCGGACCATTTACACAGTTAACTTAAACTCAGTTCAACATGTAGACAGCATTGTTGATAAAGTTAATATACGAATATTAGCATCGTTAGAAAGGACTATGCATTTGGCCCTAGTCAATGGTATTCAGGCAAAACAAAGTATTTGATTTTCTGCGACTTTAAAATCATCGTTCCCAAGTGTAATTTTTTATCATTAGTTAAAATTTCAGTATTTATTCCTACCAGTCCATACAGCTCCTGAATTACATTGGTTGCAGCTTATTATAAAGATATATTTTTCTGCGAAACTACTTGAAGAGAGCATCATATCACAATGTAAAAACTTCGCTATGTGCAATCATGCATGGAAAACATAAAGTTGTTAAATTACGTATGGTTACTTTTAGAGTGGCCACTGTGTCTACCTGCGTAAAATTTCTTGAACTGACAACAAAATTTGTAGTTGCAACTGCACATGCGAGGCTTTTGTGAGGAATTTAGAAGTTTACTCTGGATTGTGAGCATGTGCTTTACGTGATATCATAAGTGAGATAGAGAATGAAATGAATTAATGTACTTATAAAACTAATTTGACCAATCAGTTGTTGCCTAAAGTAAAACTAAATTTTGTATCAAACTGAAAAATTTTGATTCAAAACGTCGTTTTGCTCTTGGCAACTACTGATCGGTCACGTTAGTAACATAAATAATTTGGTTTATAAAGTAAAGCTTAGTTTTTCATTCTCTTCTTCATTTACAATGATATAACATAAAAATACATATTAAGTCGACGTTCTGAAAGTGTGCGTGAACTTCAAAATTTTTCAGAACTATCTCATGATATATTATTTCGGAACCTTCACAATTTCTAATGTTCAATAATGTTACAACTCCATATTTCAAGAAAAACTTTTTCTTTGTAACTTCAGTACATTATGCGATTAAAATTGTAAGTGAATAATCTCCATTTTCTCTATATACATGTACAAATGGTGAGATTATGATTCCTCATAAAAATGAGGTATAGTTACATAAAGCAATTTTTGCCTAACACTATTTTTAAGGGAGATATTTAACCCTTGAAAATAGATTTTTAAAATTTTTTTGACAAAATATTGGAAACCACGTGGAGATAAATTGCAATTCTACGCACAATGATTAGTATTAACGAGATCTTTAACCCGTGAGGAAACCACACTTTAAAACTCTCCCCTTCATGAAAATAACAGGGGTGGCCACCCTCTTATTGATCATAACTTTTGTGCTGTTGGGTTTTTGTGAACATTGTATGTTGCTTTTCTGAACAGTACATACTAAGTACCAAAAAAGGTCCTCTTACTGCAAGTAGTTCGAACGCACCGTTTACCAGAGAAAAAATGGATTCAAATAGTCAGTGGCTGCAATACACTGCACGTGAGGTGAGCACTACAACCTATACTAAAAGTTTATAACATCGCAGGCATCCGAACTTCAGTTGCTTGTTACAAAAATTCACGCTGAAATGCGTCAAATATGAAGGCATGTGTTGGGCATAGGTTTGCATGGAGCTGTAGTATTTAAGTTTTATTTGTTGAGGGTTCCTTGACTTATATTTGAGACACGATTTTAAAGAACTGCAACATAACGTGAATTTTTCTGATTATAAAATGGATTTATACAAGCATTCTGTGCATAGTCCATTGCGAGTGTAGCACTCGTTGCCTACATGCCAGATATTGTAAATGGTGAATTTTTTTTGTACTGGAACTGAACGTTTTGTTGACAATCAAGTTCGTTAAGGTGGTTTTACACGACGCAATTTATTTCTCGCGCAGCTCCTTGCGCGCAATCGTTAGTGCAATAATTGCATGAATTCTCTCATAGCCCATTTTACACAGCGCAGTTTCCGCACGCAATATGCATACAATTTGTTTTCTCCCCGTCAAAGTTTAGAACAAATGGATAGTCTAAAAGCACAAGAGGTACACTTGCACTGATGAAAATGTTATATGACGAAGATTAAAATAATTGTGAACCATGTAGGAACTTGTTTTTTATCTCTTTAGTGGTACGTTGTCTTTTTCCCGGACTTCCGATACAGACACAGCCACCGACTTTAATGCATTCTCGCACAAACATTTGTTGTGATAATTTGGTGATTTTGTGTTATAGCGGGCTGGAAATGTTTTGTATTCGTCCAAAAACTGCAAAACAACACTCTGGTGTCGATTCCATGTTTGTATGGTGTTCGTTTTTTTTTTTTTTTTGTTTATACACACAACTACGTGCGTAAATGTACTTAAGAGAATGGCCAATCGCATTGCTTGTTCCACGCAACTTGCATCGAAATATAGAGCATATTCTATTTACAAAAATGCTTCGCAGAAAACTAGGTGTGCACATACACTAGTGCAATTATATGCCGGCTGCTACTGAAACAAATACGCGAATAACATTTAGCCTAATCATTACTATTTGCAATTCGTATCACTCAAAATATTACTTTTGTGCTAATATAAAACCTTTGAAATTAAACGTCAACAACCGAATTCAAGACATTTTCTCTCGTATTTTCTTGTAATATATCAACCGTCATTGACTTACACAAGTTACGCAGTGCAAAGATCAGTAACACAGTACAAAGACCAGTAATAACGCCTTGCCTTTAATTCTGTGTTAATTATTGACTTCGCCGCTTCACGACGCTTCAGGGCGCGAGAGCCTACAACCCGACAACGTATATATTCCTTGGGTGTACAGGTGCCCGAAATTCCTGTCGAGTGCTTTATTTGTGTGTGTATGAGCGTGGGGAGAGCCATAATACTCCCCGAGGGTAAGTATACAACGGCGGTGGACGAGGAGAGTTACGAAGCCGGCCGTCGGCCACGCGATCCTGAGAAAGCACTACTATCAACATCTGAGTGCCGGTTCTCCTTTAACCGGCTGGCGCCTAGTCTGGAACATTCGCATATCACGTCGGTAAGTTTTCTGCAGACCATCTCCTCCACCCTCGTCCCCGTCACAGTTTTGCAAATTTATGCAATAAACACATATTTTTAAGCATGTTTTAAAGTACTTTTTTTATGCAAATGTTCCCCCACCTTAAATAAAATTCAGTCGATGCCCTTTGGTGTGGCCCACGAGACTGCAGGTTGGAAATAATTGACCTTTTATTGGAAAAAAAAGTTGAAGATCACTGCCTTACGGAAGTGCAAGAGGCAGCAGGGAGAATCATTCACGGCAAAATGGGAATTAAACTATCAGTTCAGGGCAACCCTTTAACCTCAAGACTTTTTGGGGTAGGGGAACTGGAAGGCAAGGGATAGAATCTGCCTTCACACCAGGTGCACTTATACGCCTGTCTTCTGCCCTAGACCAGGGAAATGCCAAGATGTCTTTTGTGACACCAGCGACAATCTAGAAGGATATGAATGACCAATAAGGCCACAGAGATTTAGTTTGAAATGTGTGTTTCAAGATAATCTAACATATCCAGTTGTGTCATACGGATAATTTCCTTTAGTCGGTGTCTACATAAATGAGCTTGAAAACCACACTAGGGAAGTGCAGTTCATTCGAGAACCTGTAGTTGGTTGCAGGCTAGGTTGAATAACATGACTTTATAGTTTAATATCATAATAGTTTATAGGTTTGGGTGATTAGAATTTTAAATTCAAGCTTCTTGTGCAACACTAACCAAACAAAATAAAATTTTAACTACATGATTCTTGTGAAAAGTCCTATTACTTATTTTTTGTATCCTAATAATCCTTTTTGTACAGTATCTCATCACACATTTTACATAATTTTACCTGACTGGTCTTAACATCATTCACACAGCTAATACACACTGGAAGCAGAACAGTCAATCGGAATGCACACCAGATTTTCTGTGAAAGCCTCACAGAGAAATTGATTTTGATTTACTCAAAAATTCAAATATATAAAGTGCCAATATTTTAGTTGTTACACAGTTCCGAAAAACACATCTCAATAGTTACATAAATTTGCATTATTGAACATTTCAATTATAAGCTACAGTACGTCCATAAAATCCTGCGATAATCTGAATAAAATCATAAAGAGGAAGCAATTAAAGATAGAACATTGTGGTTTGCTTAAAAATGTTCTGCAGCTCTGAAAATAGCTCTTTTAAACCTCCCAGAATTTTAATGTGTACCCCACTTTTAGCTTGTACAACATCAAGGTGATACTAGAGTTCTGCCTACATACAGATCAGCATTTTGGTTCCAACAGTTCCGAATGCATTACTGATTCTTTTACTGGTTGCAGTGTCATTTATCATTGTTCTGTTCACACTCTCATCGACATACACGCTCCCCAAAAAATAAGTCTAAGAGAAAGAGTGATATCAGGATAGTATAGGATAGTATGGGGGCCATGCAATTGGACCATCCTGCTGACCTATGCACCTACTAGGAAATTTTCCAGTCAGAAAATTTTGATTGTTCAAGCTACGATCTGTGGGTAAAATTGTGCTGGAAGATGATGGATGACAGCAGCTCTTTGATCTGTGGTTACCAAAACAGTTCAAGCATATCCAAGGGAGCACCTCACGTTATTGTTCTCTCTGAGAAAAAAAATTGCTGCTTAATTGCTATCTTTTATTAGCTTATGTCACAAATGTGTTGACAAATACTGTCTGGGGTTTTGTGGCGCCAAATCGAAATGTTATGGCAGTTGACACGTCTAAAAAAATGTGAGTTGTTTTGTCTGAAAACGGGAAATTTTCATGTCAATGGAGGTCAGTGGACGTATGCTCCAGTTTTCAGTCGCGTGCAAGTTGGAAAGCCGAGTGCTCTTTTTCAGGACTTAGAGATTGTTTTATCATTAGGTTTCTCAGTATTTTACACTAGCAGTCCCGTTAGCTGATAAAATTTACATTAATTGAAAAACCTATTTGTAAACTAGATTGGTACATCAGTCATCAAGTGTTAGAATGACAAATCTGGTAGTTGAGCTAAATCTGCAGCACGATAAGTAACTATAGCTGTCCACCCAAAAAGCAGTCTTAAAGGCCCTGTGAACGTAAAATGAAAGTATTATTAAAAAAAGAGATCTTGTTGAGAAAAAAGCAGCAGTGAAAACCGCATCGCTCTACGCCTTGCCGCTCTCTCGCTATGCCTCGTGTAGAGTATCGCAGCGCGGAGCTATGACGTCACTTCTCCCAAGGCGGGCGGCAGCGCTCGCTTGCGGCAGTATATTACCGGCCCGCGCGTGCGCGCGCTTCGTTATCTGGAGTATTGTTCGTGCAAAATGCCTAGATGCTGTGTGGTCGGGTGTTCAAAAACTACAAATTCAGAACAGGGT
>PNEQ01041870.1:0-15114 GCA_003012365.1 Medauroidea extradentata
GACCCGTGCCGTCTTCAGAAGATAATGACCAAGGAGTGAGGGAGGGTAAGCCAAGCCCATCCCCTCCACAGGCATCTTTTCGGCACTACGCGCTCCAGTCGACCACTCCCCCCAAGATAAACTCCGCCCAGGCTAGACGTATTTTGTGCAGCTTGCGCCGAATTCTCAGTAGCCGCCTTCCTATAAACCACTCTTAAGTGTGCGTCACTTCCGCAGTTGGTCCTTGACACCTCCTGAAGGGAGCAGAGTCAATAATACAGAAGCAACTAAATGTAGGTCCAATCATATGGTATAGTCTGTTCACTTTAAACTGAGCATTTTTCTACACTTTTTTCGAAGCCGATATGGATAAAATGCTCAATGACAATCCTAGATAATGGTATTTGCCTACTTTATGAATAAATATTTATCCAGAATTACTAATTCGTTACGCGTGATCTCTCGCGCCGCAGTTAAATGCACGAGGTTCCGGCGTCAGAGATTGTGCCTCAGAAGTTGGTAACACTGGAAACAATTTTGTTTAAAACGTTGGCTAAAACTATTGCCTAGAATTGCTATTGTTTAACTTTCGCAAATTGGCTTCAAGAAACGTACAGTTGTAGACATAGAAAAGGGATTAGTTATAGAAGCGCGACGCTAACGATAGAAACTGCAACCTTATTTTTCGTGATAAGTGCTGCTATCTAACGACTGTATGCTGCTGCCATCTTGCGGATTGAATAAGAACTATTTCCGGACGCACGGCAGTGGCGGTAATTTCAAATGTAATGCCACTTAAAATACTTAAATTATTATTTTTTTAATGTTATTTTCCGTAAACACTGGCTAAAGTTACATGGAGAACGTAATCACAACTTCTGGCATTTATTTGCTACAATAGTCTAGTCGAAATTAACTTTAACTAAGTACTTAACACATTATAAAAATGACACAAAAATCAACACAATTTTAAATTTCCGATATGCAGATCAAAATAATTTATAATGTTTTACCTGCACAGTTTTTAATATTTCCTCCTGTTTAAAAGATTACACCAATTGAGACTCAAAGCACGTACCGTAAAGTGGGTATACTTTGCACCAGCATGTGTAACTTTGCACCACCAAAAATATTTGTTTCTAAGTCGTTTGGTGAAATAAAGACACACCATGACTGGGTACTTAAAAAAATTGTAATGTAATGCCATATAATACAAATTCTTGTCATTCAACTGTCCGCATAGAAAAAAAATATTTTTTGGCAGTGCAAAGTTACACATGCTGGTGCAAAGTATACCCAGTTTACAGTACTCACTAAATTTCTACAGTTAAATGTTTAAGTTATTCCAAAGCAGCGCTGATCTACTCTCCAGTTCATAATAAGAGGCACAACAATATTTTTTTCTTATCTATGTCAGAATTTAATGACTTCAGCAGCAAATATACCACGTAATCATAAAATCAACAAAAATTTATATAACTGAATTGCCTCTGCTAGTACCATCACAGCAATCGACCACACAATATGTCACATATTCCTACTCGAAATGTCACGGGTGATAAAACATATATGTTAGCCTATGACGCGTCAATAATATTAAGTTGTACCATTTCAAAGACTTCGTAATGACAAATTTTAGCCAGTATGTAAAAGTAAAATTATTACAATGATCAGTCTTGACGTATGGACATTTTAATTTAAATTATACTTTCTTAACTAAAATATATATTTCGAAAGCCATGAACCTTAGTTTTTGATAAGAAAAAAGTTATCCTTATATTACATGGCTTTACCTTTCCAGGATGATATATTTTAAACCAAAAACAATATTCAAAACCCAACAGTCAAAAGTTAATGTTGATACTTTTAGATACCTCGGTTTGCCATTAACGAAACATACATTATAATTTATTGCTTCCCCCTCCCCTTTTCCTATTAAAAATTTGTATAAATTGAAATAGTTTTCATTTTACTGCAAATACCTTTTACTTTACAAAATTGGGTGGTTGTCTCTCAATTTTAAGTTTATTATTTGTAAACAGTTTATTTATGTTTATCTCACATACATCACAACATTTTTCATATAGAATATATACATTTATTTTTCAAGATTACATTAATCCTGTAAAAATAATCAACGTCAAGAAAAAATATATTTCAGTTCATACTACCTACAGTTGCAACATGTTATATAGAAATAAATATTAGTTTTAAGTATTACGAGTTATGTCTATGTGAGAGGAAAAGCGAGACTAGGAACAGCACCACCGTGATGTGCCGACACCTGGAACGGTAATAGAAATTTACTTTATACTTGGCAATGAAAGGGCACATTTGTTTTCACAGACTAACATGGCTTTAATCCTTGGCGTAATTTGTAAATATAAAACAAATATGAACGGTGATGAGGTATTTCACGCAAAACTTGTCAGCTGTTTATAACGTTGCACTCACTTCATTGCAGCGTACAGTCAAACCCTACTAAGCCACATGCGTTAGGAGAGAAATAAATAATGTTTATTATCCAGGAAAACTTCTTAAAATGGTTAAATTACACTAGTGTATACATGCAGACGGAAGAAAAACGGTTTTATTTATTAAGCACAAACCCGCTCACATGAAAAATTTCTTAAAATTGTCTTACTGTACATTGAAAACTATGATAGATGTAACGCAGAATGAAAAGAATGGGTTAGTAAATAATTCACTGAGACGAAAATGCAAGCGATAATATTAAAAAATATAAATGGATGATGCAAATTTATAGTTTTAATTTTACCAGATATTGGTGTAACTATTTTGCAAACATAGCGTGCAAAAGTTTGGATACCTATTAACAATTTTCGTAAAGAAATAGTCTGAAAGAGTACAAAAAGTATTCATGAAAAGTAACCTGCTGGAGTTATTATTATTATCATCTAATATTATTAACTTTCAAGTTTAAAGCTAGGAAAGAACACAATGTGTGCTAGTGATGCTGAACACAGACTGGGCCAGAAAATTAAGTGCAAATTGAAGGTAACTACTCCTACATGTTTACAAAAAGTAACCTGGTAAGGTTAGCTACTTTTTTCGTTTGTGCCCAAAATGTTCAATTATTACAGGTCAGCAAAGTTGTGACTGAACACATGCAAGCAGTTTTAGAATGTGTGCAAAATTAAATTTTAAAATCTTCGTAAACAACTAATACTGAAATTTTTACCCTACACAGGAAAACAGTGACTTTCCATAAAAATTTTATGTACAGAAATTGTGCAAGTTACTTGATATTCCATCACTGCAACATCTCGCAATGAAGAACACAAATGTGCCTCAATTGTAGCAGTGCATTTCGCACTGCATGATGTTTTAAAATAATTCTTAAAGCGCTCATAAAATGCTACTCTCAATCACAGAACTTCAAACTGCATATATATATATATATATATATATATATATATATATATATATATATATATATATATACATACATACATACATACATACACACACACATAAACTGAAAGTAAATATTCAACGTAACACTCATGATTACAAATGTTTCAAATTCTATATTTGCAGAAGTCAATTTGCACTGTAGTAACAACTTAAATGACACAGCCCTTTATATAAGAGCAAGCGTTGCTTGCATTCTGTGGAAATTGGTCACAGCACATGTTATAATTAAATGCTGAAAATACAGACAACTCTCACAGTGCTTAGTCAACATTTTTGGTTTGTTCAAATTGTTTGAAAGCACACAGATTAAATATATATCATTATAAAATCAGAGAAAACAAAGTTTCCAGTAAACACACAAATTTTGTATATCTACCATATATTTAAGAGTTGCACATAACGTGCAATACAATACATCTGCGCTGAGTTGATGTATGTGTAGTTAAAATTAATTAAGTGCTGCAGGTAAATGGCAATAGCATCATTTCTGAAGTCATAAAAAAACAACAAGAAATTATACCTATTTCAAAACATTTGGCCGTTTAGTTTCTGCTGTGCACTACTTTCTATTACCGTATGTGGAAGGAAAATGGATTGGTACCTACTGCATATGCTTCAAACACTTCGAGAGCAAGCAGTATCTTCAAAAACCTCATAAGACCGTAGTAAGACAACGTTCTAATGAGCTTTGGTTCGGTTATAGCATGAGCCAATCTACACAATGTTCTCATTAAATGCCAGAAAGTAATACTGAGTATATTGAAACTAATCATGTTGACAAAAACTAACAATTTTAATTTCTCAACAATAGGTATGTAGACAAAAATGTATGGGTACGCTTACAGTCTTGTACTAATGATAAATGTACAACAATTATTTTCATGTGATTGTTTGACTGGATGAGGCAGCTTCCTCGGTTGGAGAATGGTGGTATCCTGTTATCTATACTCCATCCATTCTAAGGTTGCAGCTAATTCATTCAAGTGAATGACAATAAAATTTTTGTACAGCATGCATTTCTTTTGAAATATTAGGAAAAATATAAGGTAACTGTATTAGGCGCACACACAATGCAAGGAATCAAAATAAAATTAAAATGCTTTGGTTTATTTTGTTAGCAATTATTATTTCTGCTGCAACCTTAGACTGGATAGAGTATAGTTTGGTAGACGGTAAGCGAAGTTTGGGAACTAGTACACCTAGCAGTCAAACGCAAACAAACTAGGTTGAAGCGAGAAATTTGAAAATGTGCCAACGTAATTGTAAGTCAAGGCCTGGGGGGTTGTGTTCGTATGGCGATGCACAGCTGGGCTACAGTAGTTACCAGTGTCTTAGTCCAAGGGTGGTAGGCACCTCATTAGTAGAGTGTTGTAACACGAGTCAAATGTTAAGTTTGAGAGAGGCTGAATGTGTGCAGCAAATAGTTTACCCTGAGGGTTTATGCTTGTATTGATTATGGCTTGTTTGAACTGTCCTGTTGATGTGTTTGTAGTTACATCACAGTATTCTGCATTGCTTGGGTTGTACTGTAGTTGTTAGACCAACTTATATGTTGCATAGCTTTATATGCCACGAATCAGGGACATTTAATCGGTAAGCCTACTGTAAAAAATGTGGAGTCGGTTGGTAGTTTAGGGTACACTAGTTTGTTCAGAAACCATCTAAAAACCATTCACCAAATTGAAATTGGGAAAAGTATAAATCTGCAAGTAATTACAAAATTGAGTGTCCTATTACACATACACTGAAAAATTCCAATAGGAAATAACAGATTTCAAAATAACATAAGTGTCAACCTGTTGTATGAATTTGGAGAGCTTTGCAAAGTGCCAACAAAATTACTTTTCATAACTTCATACGACCGTTTAGTACACATTTTTTCTTCAATGTACTGTAAATAATATAACATAAAAATGTTTCCATTTGCAGACACTACTCTTTCAAGAAATATGCATTTTGTACAAATTGCTAGTAACATTTCAAAGCAATGTGTTTCTTACAACTCTTTCAGGTACTATTTGTCCACTGACTACACCATGATATTTCTGGTCTGTACGTTCTTTAAAATGGAATGAACACGTTGCTAGCAAGCATACACTTATTTAACTAGTTTGGATACAACATATTCATTAGACAAAATTACAAGTCAGGTTAATAAACATACTCTACAGCCTGATCTCTGACTATAACAGAACATCTAAGAGAACAAAAATCACAACAGAACCAACTCACTGCAAAATAAAAGTTAAAATAATTCAAATATCAGTAAATCTTGTGAGTTTGAGTTTAGTCTTGTTTTTATAAAAAATCTTAAATTTAAGACATGCAGCCTCCTTAAGGGCGCGTTTCACCTCAGTTTTCAGTGTATTTTTTTATTTTTATATTTGTACCATATATATTTTTCTTATTTTAGGCATAAATTGTGATTAAATCTTCCTCTTAGGAAACGTGTGTATCTCTCATAGTTTTTGCATAATGAGTCGTAAATGTCAAAATTTGCACTATACGGTTTTATGTACGCCACTAAAACCAACTGATATACCAAACTGAAAAAAAATTACTGCGTATAACAGTATTGTAGGCTATGATTTGACACATTTAAAACAAAACAAAAAAAAATTTTTTTGTATTTGTTAAAAAATTGTTGAAATTTTAAAAAATTCATTTGAAAATTTAGCATTTTTGGTTAAATACAATATATATATATATATATATATATATATATATATATATATATGTGTGTGTGTGTGTGTGTGTGTGTGTGTGTGTGTGTGTCAAAATCACAGCTTAGAACATTGTTATACACTGTGAATTTTTTTCAGTTTGGTATATCAGTTGGTTTTAGTGGCGTACTTAAAAAAACGGTAAAGTGCAAATTTTGACATTTACGACTCATTATGCAAAAACTATGAGAGATACACAAATTTCCTAATAGGAAGTTTTAATCACAATTTATGGCTAAAATAAGAAAAAATATGTGGTACAAATATAAAAATAAAAAAATGCAGTGAAAACTGAGGTGAACCACGCCCTTAACGCTGTCAAAAGAATCTACAATGTAAGTAATTTTTTCACCTAATATACGATTAATGGACTTGCACCATGAGTGTACAAATAATTTGACGAGTAAATCCATCACAAACTTAAATAAATCATGGTTCTTACATGTGAAAACAGTTGTCAATTTTCATTAAGATACGAATAATCAGAATGTTTTTTAATTGTCGCATGTGCAAAATCGAAGGCAATTGTTTTGTGAAATGCAATCAGATGCAATAACACAGTTCATACTAAAACATATGTTTGGATACCTTAATGCTACCCACTAATGTACACTTTAGTGCTAGCTGACAATGGGTTCATGTAATTTTCCGGATCATTAGGATCATCTTCTTCAGTGCAAAGAACATCAACCACGTCCACACTTACACTCGAATCAGAAGACTAAAGAACTTGTAGCACTCCTCCTTCAAGAAACACATGCAATGTATCAAGCGAGCCCTAACAGTTATCCTTGATACAATTAGAACCCACAGAGTGTGGTGAAGTAAAGTTATTCACCAAGAGCGTTTTAAATGATGAGGTAAATGATGTGCAGGATGGCATGGTGTTCCGCATTCCATGACTGTGAACGTTGCCAAAAAAATTCTCCAGGGGGCCTTTGTTCAACGCTCTCAGAAAAAAAATTTATTCCCTTCTTCTGAAGATTGCTCCAAGTAACTTTTAAGCCTTATA
This sequence comes from Medauroidea extradentata, assembly GCA_003012365.1. Classification (NCBI taxonomy): domain Eukaryota; kingdom Metazoa; phylum Arthropoda; class Insecta; order Phasmatodea; family Phasmatidae; genus Medauroidea; species Medauroidea extradentata. The sequence goes on from PNEQ01041870.1 coordinate 7,153, forward strand.
TTGTGTGTAGCAAGTTTTTTTACAGAAGGAGGCCTACTTGTTTTCCCTTTGCTGTCCACGAACTGGAATGACTTCATAACTTGAACAGCTTCATTCCAAAACCCAATACAACTCGACGTATTAGAAATTGCACACCTTAAATGTTTCCCATTTTTGGCTTACACACAGTTTCCACTTACGCTGTCAAACAGCATATCCATAAATAAAATCAGGTCTGCAGTGTCTGTTGCCTTTGCTGTAACAGAGCAGTTTGTTTTACCTGCAAAGATGGAAAGAACATGATTAAATTTTGTGACTCAATATTCTTTGTTACTGCTACACAATTCCTATAATTGAAGCACGCTACATTCTGTTACCTTTGCTGAAACACACTGTGAAGAATATGAACACAGATCTACATAAAATCAACATGCTACACACAAATGCAACTTTTATGTTCACAATCTCTCTATAATATGTGTAAAATTGTCTGGATATAACACAAATCTTACAGAAAGCCACATTTTGTTGCCATTCACAGTTGTCGCTGTGATGAGGATATATTGTCAATGCTTTTATCTGTCTGACCACAATCTGATGAACCTTTGATGATTGTACATCCTGGTCACATATCCTATAAAACCTAACAGACTACTTTTCGTACCGATCTCGTAAAATATGGTACTGACGCAACTTTCTTATGTAACAGCGTCGTCTCACATAAACATGTGTTGCTTGTTAAGAAGTACAGTCTATAAAATAACGTGGAGAAAAATTATTAGGGTTGTGCGAATGTGCCTTTTTGTTTAATGAAACGAAAGTGATAAATAGGTCTATGTCAATTTCACAAAATCGAAATGAAAATGAAAACTAATAAAAACCAATAAAAGTTAAACAAAATTTTTATAATGGTGAAAATTATTTCATTCTGTATTTACTCAACTCGGTGGGGCACGTTATCAACTATTTTGTGTCGTATTATTAGTGGTCGTACAGTGTAACAGTAGTTTTGAAATATTCCTGCTATGCAGGCATTGAAAAATAACTTTACAGCAGAAGCCTACGAACATTTTAAAGCTAAAGTTGTTAGCAAATTATATGAACAATTGATAAGAACTCATATATTCATGAAAGTAGAGTAATTTTGTTTCATTAGATTACCACCAGACAATTTTCTTACTGAAACTCAAACATGAAAGTTCATACTATTCGTTATCGCTTTAATTTAAGAAAATTTTGCTGAACCCTTAAAATTGTGAGTTTTTGGGTATTACAACTTACTTCCTTACAATTTTCAGTTTAATGAAAAAACAAAAAAAAAAAAAAATACCATCGAGCCGAAAGAAATGTCAGTGGTGGAATGTATACAAGTTCAACAGTGACTGCAACACTCCAAATAAAATTTAACATGTATATACTGTGCACATCCTTGGGCGTGATGAGTTGAATTACATGGCTTTTTACATTCACTGCCTTTTTAATGTTTAACATTGGTGTACAGCCGCAAAAAAAAATATTTCTTACAGGCACGTCTGTTTCATTTAATTTCATTTAGAGACTTGCCAATGTTATAGGAACACTACAAAGTTGTTTTAATTCATATAAAAATAAAATATTTTACATGCACTTAACCAGAAAAGTGCAGTTTTAATAATTTTGGTTAGTTGGTAAAGAGAACCGTGGGCCAAAATACACTTTTACCTGTGTAATAAATGAAACTGTCAGTATATGTAAAAGTTGAGGTCTTGTGCACAACAATTTAATAATTTGACAAAATACAGCAAATAATCACAAACGTAGTGTGGCTGTTCTTGCCACCCACAGTCAATGTTTGAGAAAATAAGTTGTAAGTAAATTCGAGAGATTGTAAACTTTTTCCAGTCTTTATATCAATGAAATATACAGATAACCTTTCAAAAGTATCGAAGTACGCGTAAGCTAATGCATTTAATAGCAGCATTGCGCTCACTTAAAAATAATATTATATACATACACATGTGCATACACATTTGCATGCACATGCGTGCTAGCACACACCCCATTCATACATGCACACACCCTACTCTCATTCATTTACCCCATGTAACCAACCAAACATCCTCATTACAGATGAAACACGTTGACTGAACACCTGAGGACAGTTTTGAACTTTCATATATTTATGCGCTCAGGCTTCACATGCTCACGTCAGGTGTGGACATGTTCTGGTGCCATTTTTTTGACAGCTGTCAAGACTATAATACTGCTCTAAATGGCTCCAAGATACCATACATTTTCTAATTCCCCCTTTACTGCTCCATGAATTGTTGTCCCTGATCTGCAGTTTTGAACACACCTGGCACTTTTTTGTGTCACTGCCACACTTTTTTTAATGCTACTATCCTAAATTTTTTTTGCGATTACCCTAAAAGTTTCTGTACCTCTGCCATGACCCTGCCACGTACTTTTTAGCTGTCATACCGTACAATTTCTGTACATCTATCCAACTGTACCCTATCCTACATTTTTATGTACTTAGGTAACCTACCCAACAATTTTCTGTACTTCTATTCGTTAGGTAGTAAGTGGAAAAGGTTCAAAGAAGGGTGGCGAGATGGGTGAAGGGTAGGTGAAGAAGACATGGGCAGGATGGAGAGGAGGAAAGTAATAATAGCCTATCTGTAATGATGAAGTAAATGGGATGGAGTACATTGAAGGATAGAAGGACAGTTGAAAGACTGGTCAGGATGAACAGAATTGTGAAAGCAGAGGGAAAATGGGGAGGATTACATTATCACCTAACTAAGGGAGGGTATAGAAGGAGAGGAAACAACACCCAGAATATTGAGATGGCGTGGAGTTAGGCTTTCAGCGAGAGTTGTTTAAATAAAGATCTTTCTTAAAACAGTGCTCATCTCTACGGCCCGGTAGTTTCCGCGAAAAATTTTTTGCCCCACTTTGTTTCAGTGTCTTACGTGCACACCTGAGGCTCAATTTCATGATTATTTGCAGAGTGTTTTTGTGCAGAGTCATTATTCATTTGACTGTGCCAATCAGTACACGGTTAACTGTGATGCATCACGTCTGTGATTTGCGGGTTTAACCTCCAGACGTTATATGTTGCGGCATCCAATCACTTACCACACAGCAGAGATGCAGGTGCACACGTAAGACACTGAAACAAATTGCTGCAAAAATCTTTTCGCTAAAACTACCGGGCCATACTCATCACACATTAATCAATAATTATTAAGAATTTACTACTTCACTGAACTGCCTGCACTACCAATTCCACTCTGCACTCTTACATACAGTGAAGTGTTAAGCCACTTCTCCATCTTGGTTAAATCTTTATAAAGTATTTTTGTTTTTTTATTTAAATTTAAATGTAAATCTTTCATAACAGGCTATATGCATTTTCAGGGTGAGTTTGTCAGGTGTCCGGTGTGATGCAACAGAATTCAATAACCTAGTAATTGGTACATGTTAATTTAAATTCATCTTTTCAAAATCTTAATATTAAAATAGTCGAGGAATTTTAAAGTAGAGTCATTTGATTAACTTTCCTGGCTTGTTTGGTTTCAAATTGACCACAGTAAAATTTTAATCATTTTTGTTGATATCACTTTTTCTTGTATTTTGACTAATTTTTGAGTTTTGGCAATTTTAGCATATTATTAAAGTCTCTCTGGTGAAGTGAGTAACTTTTGGTGTTGCAAGCTTCTCCAGGCTGTAGGATTTCTGGCGCCGACGTTGTGGTTGATCGCTTGCTTCATGGAATTCTCTCCATGACGTAGGTTATTGACGCACGTAGGTCAGCCCAAGGTCAGTCATCACAGGGGGTTGCTTAGTGTATTGCGCCGCGAAAGTAGTTCCACTGTTGCGCACCTTTATTCCCCAATTATATTTGTGTGAATAAATCATTTTATTTCGATGTAAAAACTATAAATTCAGATCTTGGAATGCTTTGTTTCATGTTGTAAGGGTAATTTTGCTGGTTTTGTTAAATTTTGGATACTGTTGTATCACTCCGCCGTGGTGCGCTATTTGTTACCATGTCCGTTGCCGTGAGGAGCTGTTGGTGCCGGGCGCTGGCCCGAGGCGGACGTGAGTGGTAGGGCAGTTGGTATTTCGGTCGCAACAAACAAGTGTTTCGTATTTATTTCGTTTGTTCGGGCATGGTAACGCCGGACATCTGACCATTTTCCAGTTTATTTGTGTGTTGACCAAACCGTCAGTTGTAAAATAATCATGAAGCAAGCAAAAAAAATGTAAAAAGGTAAAATTAAAAAATAAGCAAACAGTTGCCTTATTACGTGTGTCTAATTTGTAATATCATAATAATAGTTTCAGTCTCCATTTAAATGAATAAACTGAGCTATCCGGAGCACGCCAAGTCAAATAACCTCAACGCCAAGTGACAACAAACAATAACAATAGACCACAGCAACACACATCAGACGCAAGACGCGTCACAATACACACACATACAACAGATGAGAAACAAGGAGGGATTATTTTTATCTGTCCTCAATCTCTTTTCCTTCTGCCTGAATAAGCAGTTACAGAGTCACGTTGACTAACGTCCCTACCTCACACGCATCAGGCATTGCTGCCTGTACATTATTGCCCTTGTACATTGAGTGCATAAACAACACATAATTCCCACGTACAGTACATCCTACATAAGGCGCACACGCTTACTTGCTCATCAATACTGCGGCTACAAGTTGACTGTGGCTAGTGTTTCTAACCGACAAAGACCTCATTATTTTTATTTTTCTAATTTCACTGTAGATAACAAACCATTCGCCAAAATCTTTTCGCACACGATATCAAGCTAGTTTAAATTTTCTGTTAAGTTCACTATGAAAATTATTTTAAAATTTTTTCTCAAGGAACTTGTTGCAAAAATTGTGATGCACGTGCTATACATGAGGTGCGCTATATCAGAGTATATACATTGTACTGTATGGATGTGAACTGTTAGCAAAAAAAAAAAAAACAGAATCAATGTGAGAAGCTTTGCCGTATGTTTTCAAACGTTTGCAGGTACTTCCTTTGACGCCCCAATCAACTGGCAAGTTGACGTCATCCCAAACTGGAGAATGGCATTGAAAAGTCGCTGAGCTTTCAGGAAATGAGTCTCTGCATTTGGTTAGGTCACCAAAATTATAACCAAAGCAAATTTGTGTACATTGCAACACTTACCAGTACTTTACTAAAATATATCCTTTGCCTTAAGTGCCTTGCACTTGCAGAAAACATAAATAACCCACCATTATAAATTGAAATCAACGATATGTAGGGCCTCCTGACGTAAAGTTTATTCAGGATGTTGTAAGTAATTTTTACTAATCCATACTGATTTATATGAAACATTAAACTGCCCCTAAATCATCTACAAATACACCCTCCTAAACTTTCCAGCCCCCATCACCATCACCAACTCCTCCGAAAGTAAATTCCACTCCTTCACAGACAACCTATGCAAAGACTGACTACCCTGCTCTGCTCATCACCTGAATATTTTCACTATCAGGTACTCTTTCTCTGTACTATGATTTAGTTAACAGTACAGTAATTAGAGTATTAATAAAGAAACAACATTATGAGCAGCACCAAAAAAAATTTGTAATGACCTGCAGATGTCGCAACGATGCACATATTCAACATATGCACTTTAGGTATGTTAAGTTCAACTTAGCTTAGCAAAAGCACGCCCAGGGAGGGCAGACTGGCAGTTAAACCTCCTCCCTGTATGATTCTATAAATAAATATCATGAATCATAATAGCAGTAATGGTTGCATGCGACAACATTGGAAAGGATACTGAAAATTAAATCATGTAAATGATTTAATGGAATGAAATGTATTGTTTGCTACATAAGAAGTTCGAATTAAAAAGAGCAACTCAACCCATTAGTGTGCAAGAAAAATCTAAGCAGGCCTAACTCTATGAACTTAGAATTATAATCGAATAATGAAAATATATGGTGCAGGTCATCATTTTATAAAATGTGTGTGAATCGAACATGCGCCTTCAGCATACATATTGCAAATAAAGTAAGCCAGAAAAAATTTCATAACTTGACTGAACTCTTATCATTAAACATTTTAAAATTAAAACATACCTTCACATCTTCTTTGCTGTTCCAATCTAGCAGCTACATCTGGGTGTTACAAGAATTAATTTTCAGGACCTCCCACCTCATTAAAACCTGTAAATTACAAGAAGCTCTTAAAACACTGTAAATCAAAGATGACGACTCCAGTTCACAATGCTATAAGCAAAAATACTCATCACATACCGGCATAGTATATTAATGAAAATAGTTTTTATCGACGCAAGAAGTTGTAGGCTACATAAAGAAAATTGTGGTTTTCCAACTTTGATTTTTTTCAGATTTTTGTTATGTTTGTTGGGTTAGTTTATGTTAGTTTTGGTTATATTAGGTTATTTTACCCTCCAGTTTTCCGTTAGGTTAGATCAAGTTAGATAACCTTAGGTGAGGTTAGGTAAGTAACCTAACCTTACCTAACCTAACTGAAAATGGAAAACTGGGGAATAAAATAACTTAATTTATCATAACTAACATCAACTAACCCAAAGTAACCTAGCGAAACGTTACTAAAATCTGAAAATTTGAAACTTTGTAAACCAAAACATTCTTTACGTACGACTTCTTTTTACGTCTTTAGAAACATTTTCCACTAATAAAATGTGCCTCTAAAGTCAATAGTTTGGCCAGTATACAATGAGTAGTTACTCTTGATATTTACTCACTAGGTCATTTTTCAGGCTGCGAACTTACCTGGCAGATGCAATGATGGTAAAAAATATATCTTCAGATGGCTTGAACCAGGATTCTTGCAATATTTAATGAAGTTTTTCCCACAAACTCTGTATCTTTTTCTAACAGTCGATTTAACCATACAATTTTATATTTGCAAGTCGCTCTAACCAAATATTATATATGTCGTCAGACTGTTTAGGAATACGATGGCATGCGCTGTGTGCATCTACACAACCTGGAGCACAATATTTTCGTGTCCGCGCCATAGCATGGCTATTCAATATTAATTTAACCAAATACATTCTACCGTATTTGATTTAATAGAACATACCTTGACAATGCACGTTTGAAACAAACAAAACATAATGGCTGCCTGCCTCCTTCCGGAATTTAAATCAACATCCTGCCGCCATGACAGTAGCTGCCTGCCATCTAGCGGATGGAATAAGAACAATTTGAAAAAAACTTGGTGACGATTCTTCCTATAACAGTTGCCTCCCCCTGGTTATAGATTAATGTTTTTAGCGTTGAATTATGTACCACGCCCTCTTAAGGGGCCCGCCTCGTTGCCATAAAATCACACTGCAGCATGTTTGAAAAAAAAATTTTACACCGAAACTAATACACGTGTGTTCGTGCCGTTTCTCTACGAGAAGAACACACACTTCAGATGACTGCCCTTAAGTACTTTCAAGACAACGCACATATTAGAAATACCGTTTTAGGGCACGTCAAAATGGGTTAAAACGGGGTTTTCAGGCTGCTGTAGCGGAAAATATACTAGCCGAATACATGTGAAACCACTTAAGGGTAGTTAGTGCATTGGACTTTAGTAAAGTGATTTCGTAAATAAAACAATAGGGTCACCACTTAAAGTCCCATAGGAAATTGGTTTTTTCGCGAAGACTGCACGCCTTAAGCGTAGAGGCGACGCACCGTTGTATGGCCCATACGACGTCGTCCTTAGCACCATACCTCACTCACACAAACACGTGTGCCACGAGGCGGGCCTCTTAAGAGTGGTTTATAGGAAGGCGGCTACTGAGAATTCGGCGCAAGCTGCACAAAATACGTCTAGCCTGGGCGGAGTTTATCTTGGGGGGAGTGGTCGACTGGAGCGCGTAGTGCCGAAAAGATGCCTGTGGAGGGGATGGGCTTGGCTTACCCTCCCTCACTCCTTGGTCATTATCTTCTGAAGACGGCACGG
>PNEQ01041884.1:0-15209 GCA_003012365.1 Medauroidea extradentata
TCTAGCAACGGGCCATTGACCTCAACCAAGCAAACAACTCCTACAGGTGTCCCTCAAGGATCTATACTAGGTCCTCTGCTATTTTCAATTTACATTGCTCAGCTTCCGAAAATATTCCGATACATGAATTGCCATCAGTATGCTGATGACACGCAGTTACTTACTATAAGCTCGATAAAAGATGTAGAGGAAACCATATTTAAAATAAACTCAGACCGTGCAGAATTGTATAAGTGGTGCAATGAAAACAGACTTAAACTCAATCCTGAAAAAACCACTTATATGATATTTGGCACACTCCGAACCATAAACAAACCGAACCGAATCCCTGACATTGCAATTAATAAGAGTTATTATCAAAAGAGTTCAGCAATATCGTAACCTTGGAATTACGTACGATGAAAATTTATCATGGACCAAACAGACGTCAAATTGTTTACAAACCGGTTACTTTAGGCTAAAGCACTTACATAAATACAAATGAATGTTAACGGAACAAGTAAAGATTAAGTTATGCGACTTATTAGTACTTGCCCCATTTAATTACTGCGCAGGCTTACGTGTTAACATCGACCAGTCTCAAAAGAATAGAATCCAAAAACTGCAGCATCACTGTTTGCGATGTATATTTAATCTCAAAAAACGGGATCACATTAGCAATGCATTAAAAACTACCAAATGGCTGACAATGCATAACAGAAGTAAATTGCACTTCATTACACAACTTAAAAGGATAATTATTTACCAAAGCCCTCGTTATTTGCACACCAGGCTCGTCATCCGATCCACAATACATACCTACAGCACACGGAACAAAAATAATGTCCAAATTCCTAGGCATGCAAAAACTGTCTTCAAAAACTCCTTCGACTATCTCGCGAGTCACTACTGGAGTGAGCTGCCAGAGTCTCTTAAGAAGACAAATTCTGTAAAATTTTTTAAGAAAAATTGCTATGCAAAGTTGTTGGCGGAACAGAACAGCAAATAGTTTCATTATAGAAATAATTATAACAAAGATAAATTGGTTATTTGTTAGTTGAACTTTACGTTAGATTATAGTACACAAATTTTTTGTGTTGAAATTAGAATTATTATAGTGCAAGTTGAAATTTGAATTATTATAGTGCAAGTGATAGTATTGGCACTTTTTCTCCAAATTGTTATGTAACTGTAAAAAAATGTTTGCGCAATTCTTTAATTTTATTACTAATTCTTTTTTAAATGAACTTCTTGTTGTATTAATGTGTATTTATGTATAAGGTTAAACACTTCAAGTTGTAAACCGGCCTAGAGCTGAATCTTGTAGTGTATAAATAAATAAAATACTAGCATGTCCTTCCTTAATTCTAACACCCGGTGATCTCGACGCACTACACTCGGAAAGCCAGGTTCCACAAGCACCGGGCGACATCTAACCTACACCCTTCCATTTTAGCTAGTGCCCTACAAAGCATCTCGGGATCCTATTAGACCTATGCTGACGCTGAAAAACCACGTATAAATTTATCTCAAAGTTAACGGAAGTTAAGGTTATGGTTACGTTACGCTTATGCCAACACGAAGCCACAATTCTGCACAACAAACAAAATTGGAAAATTTAAATAGGGTGTGTAGGCCAAGTACCTTACAACGTTAGGAAATGTAGGTTGTGAGATTGTGATCAATTATTATACTTCTGGTTACGCCTACCATTAATGAGTATTGTAAATAAGTAATGTATGTAATTATAAAATGTAAGTAAGAAGAATATTTTTTACATAGTCCGAAATTTATGAACTGCGAGATGGACACAATGTGCGAGATAGATAGATGAGCACTGTCTTGGTGGCCACGTGGAGCATTCGTGCACTATATATACATATATGTTTTTATTTGTAACTGAATTTTTGTAAGTCACTGGCTTCGTAACTCAGGAGGTAACTGTATGTACTATGATATATTACAAATTAAAATTAAAATAAAAAATAAAAATTGTGTGTTTAACTTTGACACAAAAAAAGTTAGAATGTAATATAAATAACAACAGAATTCACAGGTTATTTTCGCATTGGTGAATAATTAATTTTTTCAAGACTGTCCAAGCAGTGTATTGTGGATTTATACAAACTAGACATAGCAGTTAAACTAATGAACAATGCTAACAGTTACATAAGTGAAGCTTATTTATATAATATTGTACTGCAACTGTCAAAAAAATGTCTGCTGACACTGCAGTTTTCATAGTTTTTTCTTGTTTGAAATATCAGCTTCTTCTATTCCAGTAATGTAACTGCTCTTCCTCTCAGCATACAGTAAGCAAGTAAATACATTACATTTAAGTCAACTTCAAAATTCTAAATTTCTTTATTTTAAAACAAAACAAAGTTATCTCATGTTTCAAGTTTTTTGAGACGTTTGGTTTAACACAAATAATAATTTGCAATGTAGGATTTCTCTAGTACCATAAATGTAACGTAGGATTTCACAAATTTCTAGAATCAGGTCAATGTGAAGTAGAATGTCACACATTTCACAAATCACTGTCCAAGTAGAGTTTTATAATTTTCGCAAATCAGGCCCATGTAGCTTTTAAAAAATTTCATGATTTCATTCAAGCAAGCTAGGTTTATTCTTTATATTGTCGCGGAGAAAAATTAGTTCTTCTACATGGGTAGGCAGTAATACTTCTTTTCTGCTACCAACTGTGTTACCCTCTGCAGAAAAAACTTTGCCACTACTTCCTTGTGTCATTGGTATTGTGAAAAAGCACTTCGCAACTTCAGAAAATATAGGCAACTTTGAATTATTTTGCTTCCACCACTGCAGTTTTCAGCTCTCGCAATGCTTGGTAACATTAAAAATTTTTTGATTATATTTTTGACTACAGTGTTTTCTGTAGTCAGTACACTTCCTTGAATTGGAATGGATTCTAACCACCCCCAAACTGTTTTTGAATTCGTTTTTGATTTTGAAGCATCTGTTCCTTCATTAACAGTTTCTCGTACAATTTCTTTCTGTGTTGCTGATTTTAATTTATTAAACATTTTTTCAGTTTTTGTTGCAAATATTATTTTGAAAGTATTTTGCTTTTGTCTGGTAGTGCTTCAATTTTGAATCTGGGGTCTACAGCAATAGCCACCACATACAGTTTGTTTCGATCTACTAGTGGAAAAAGTGACTTTAGAGCTTTGCACAAATTTTGTCCAAAAAGTGTTCAAGGTTTATGTTGCATAGCATGATTTCGTATAACATATAGCCCTGCAAAAATGGTGTTACCAGTGCCAGTCTTAAATAGGATTCAGAATGTGTTTTATGGCTAGTGCAATTGGTTCCAACAGTTCTACTATCCCACCAACTTGCTTCTATTTGCTAGCTGTTAAATTGTTGATTGTACAGTTTGAATCTGACCCTAGTTCTGCTGCAATTGCTTCCATAAACATAAGCAATCTTTTTAACATTTGGAACTCTGAATTTCTCCTTGTTTCATCATCTTGAATAACTTCGACAACAGTATCTAAACCCACCTGACATTGCTTCTGTTGAAAGTGATGTCTTGCTCTGGAGCTTCTTGAATAGTGCCCAAAAACTTTACGAGTTTTCTTGCAGACATTCTCAACACCTGGAGTTATATTTTTTGCATTGGAAATATTTAGTTGCAGTTTGAGAGTCAAAACATGGCACTACATTATGTGACATAGAGTTTACAGCTGCACGAATATATGTGGTGTCCTTCACAATATATACTTGTATGATGCAATGAATTTCTTACTCTGCAAAAAGATTTGCGAGTACTTAGCTGTGTGCAATTCTGTCATTGGGAGCAGTTTAACATTTAGAATTTAATTTCAAACTTATCTGTTACATAATGTTTAGTTAATGAAACATTACTTTAATTTTCAATTTAACTCTAAAAATCAGTGGTCAGAGAAACGGACTGCATATTTTTGCTGATATCTTCATGTGTCTCCAATGTCAGCTGCTGCTTTGTCGAGTGTAATAAACTAGGGACCACATTCATCTAGACTGTAGTGCGAGGATGTCAAAGTTAGCAATTTTATAGGTAACTGTTTGTGCTTCTTTTGAGCTTGGAGGCCATTTTGGTTTCAAGCATGTCGTGATTTGTCAGTTATTTTCTTCAGCAACCTTTTTTTCTGAACTGACACTGTGTTCACTCTGCTTTGCAGTGTAGAGTACAAATTGCTTTTTATCTCTTGCAGACAGATTACTGATTAGAGGTGTTGTAATTCCTATAAATAAGAGAATGCACCTGGTAGTGTCTTTATGTGCCTGTATGTGTGCTGAATTAGTAGTGTAGCAGCAGAGGGGAAGAGACAATCCTCTCCCCCCTTCTTCCAAAATCAATTTTAGAAATAACTTAACTGTATTATACTTACAGCTCAAGGCATTTGAAAGAAATTTGTTTATTGTGTTATTTCTCAACAGTAATGTGTAATCTATTGTTTCTAGTTTTTTTTTGCCGGAAAAATATTACAAACAGCTAGTGGGGAAAGTACTATTACATAACATATTTAAGCTGAACACACTTTTTTCTTCTGAATGTATGGTCTGGATATGCCACTGTATTCATAATATAAAATGTTTTATACCATCAAATCTAAACTTGGATAACAGTAAATATTTCTTTATGATAAGGCATATTTTAACAGTTTTGTGATTTCTAAAGGACTCTTGTTAATGATGTTATGCTTAGTGTAGTGCAATTTCATCGTTTAATATAACATTGTTTTTGTTTTGGAAGTTAGGCTATGTACAGGCTAGTGTACATTCAATTATTTATTTTGCCTAACATTTAGAATTAAATTGCCAACACAGATATGAACATAAAAATATATAAATTACCTATAATAGTTTTCAAACTCAAATGGCATGTTTTATGCAATGCCATTTGCTTAATTGAAGTAATAATTTCCACGATTCCGTTACCTTTTTCAGAACTTTGTTCTCCACTACTAACACTTTCAATGGTTAAGGCCTACCAAACATTTTTTTTTAAAACAAAACCGATTTTCCACCATAATTAACGTAACACAGCCAGATTGGAAAAAGTACCACATGCTGAATCTATGTGCGCATCCCTGCAATACTTTATGGCACATAAATGAAGATTTCCATCCAAACATGGCAGATTTCACAAATAAAAAGTTCTTCCCCTTCAAAATATATACAAATACTATTTATTTGTTTGATTTTTCGGCAATGACGTTCGTCACGCTGTGTAGTAAAAGTTCACAGATACTGTAATTTGTACTAATTTGTAATAGTCTTGGTGACAAAAATGCTAACTTACATATGTTAAATCAATTGAGTTTCAATTAAATATGTTGTGGCATATGATTACATGATTTGCTTTGCTGTTGTGGTTATGAAGGCGCTTGTAAATGTAACACTAGTTGGGAAACATTGCAAGATATGTTTACTACTGTATACTACAGCTAACTTCAATAGAACCAATTTCAAATATTTTTCTACATTACTGTGCGTTTATAAACAAAACAGTATTTTTTTTTACATCACTTATAAATTTGGTAGTGACTGATAATAGAATCAGCTGCAGTAACAAATATTCGTTAACTGCCCATTGATGTGCATGTGCCAATGTGATGGATCAAAATTGCGTCAGTCAGAATGTTGTCTCTATTATTATTGATCTGTTATTTGTTTACTAGTTTCGTTTGCCTGTCACAATGTCAGAAGAGTGTTTTGTAATTTTGTTTATAATTTCGGATTTTACAAACACTAAAATTACTGATCTGATAACACCAGTGTAAAAAAATGAGTACTGTTTCCAATTTACGTGTGATCACTGTAAACAAAGATAAGATAACAAAATTATTTATATTTTGTAACTATGGTATTTCTACTTTGAATGTGAATAGTTCATAAAATGCATTTGTTTGAATATTCGCACACCACTAATAAACACAGAGGACAGTATCATAAGACACACTCCATCTGGTACGCAATCCATGAAGTCTCTCAACTGGTAGTAAACTTGGTCAGTTTTAAGCCACTAATCTGTTTGTGGGTGCCTACGCGAGTACAAGGTTTTCATCCCTAACAATTATCTTTTCAATTTGTCAGTTCCAAATAGCAATGTCTTGTCAACTTCGGAATTCTTCTCTCATGTATGCAATTTCAGTGTGAGACTCTTTTTTACATTATCAGAGAAGTAAAAAATTCTTATGTGTGTATGTATAAATTACATAAATATGTTTATAGATGTTTGTAAATGTATTTTGGAGTGCTGGATTTATTTGATGAGGTGGCGATTTTAAGAGGCCATTCTCAGTAACTAAAAAAATGTGTAAAAACAATAGGAAAGATTCCAGGATAAAAGTGTAAAATTGAAATGGGAATTGTCCGACATAAGTCTTATGTGCCCATGTTTGCAGGGTTACTTCTCATAACTGGCATCCCGTGAGATAAAACACAAAGAAGGAACTTGGAAAATCAATTTAAAACTGCAACTGTTGAGATTTGAAGTATAAGTGTCAGCACGTCATGAATAAAAAAATATTGCCTGTGACTACCCTTGTACTCCAATTGCAAGTCTTAGCACTCTTATCTCTGGTGCTTGATGATATTCACTCTTTCATCACCCCCTTAACAGTCATTGCTTATGGCATCATTTTTTGCTTATTTATATTTATTGTTGCAACTGCTTCTTATAAATAATCATGTATATGACAATGAACATGAAATGATGAATGACATGTTTACATGCTTATTACTATACAGTGAGGTTTAAACCATTCGTCAAGAAAGTATTTAAAAGAAAAAGGATGGCTTGCAGCAAATTAACATCGCAAATCATTTTGTGTAAAAGTCCTACACTATATGGGGCCACAATGCAGCTTTAGCAATGTTAATAATTTCCCTCCCTCTCTTCAAAGCCTTATTTGTTTCCATGTAAAGTGTAGGATAGCTTACCCTGGTTCTGTGGGAGAGAAGAGCCAGTATAACAGTTTTTAGAGGGTACAGTAACATTCCACTGCAGCAAATAAAAAGAGGAGCTATAAATAATGTCTGCCCTCATTCGTTTTCCGTAAAATACACAAAAAATAAAGCCGCAAGGTAATTGATCTTTTATTTTCTTTTACGGGAACAGTGTCGTAAACAAACATTGTAGTTTGCTATATCGCAGATTCCATTTGCCTTCACCCTCCTTCGTTCTCCTTACTAATATGTTTTTGTGTGGCAAGTGGGTCAGTCACAAGATATTTTCTTGAGATAATGGTAAATGGCATAGTCTTATGCATAATAAATTAACATCTTTTTGCATCTCCTGCTTCTTACATTAATGTTACCTATACATAAACTTATTGCAAAACGAACTCTCACAGACACTATTTGTATGTAATTGGAAACATCAAGTTACACAATTGCGGAAAGTGGTTGGACAACACTATTAAGTGAAAAGGACAAGGATGGAGTGAAATGTGGCAATGGAGCGCAAGTATACCGATAAACTCTCAGCTGTCTGCCAAAGCTGTGCACTGTTGCCATGTCAGGACCAGTCTGCCAGTGCGGCATCTGTGGCTGTTGCCTTATTTCAATAGCATAGCAGCCAACTTATACAATTTACAATTTTGTGCCCTATTGTACGATTGTATGAGTTATGTAAATTATTGTACCATTTCCAACATTTTTCTATATATTTTTTTCGTTAGGTAAATTCATAACAAGAAATCTGGTACTGAAATCGCATAATTTTGGTATTGAACATGTGGTATGAACTAAATTTACATGCAGTGTCGTAGATAATAAAGAAAACTGTATTACCGTAGTCTCGCGAACTAGCATGCTTCATTTATAGCAGTTCTATCATATTTTTCGCTACAAAGTATCATATTCACGCATTGTACAAACATAACCTGAACTTTGCCGAACCAATGTAGAATACAGGTCGAACATACCCGTTGAACATACCCGATCGATGGTAGTTGCTTGCCTGGCGAAATGGCTGCTGTGACTCGCACATAACAATTCATAAGACTGTTTTAGTTTGAAATGTCTTTACAGTTTACCGTTTCCGTGTAATCATTTCTATAAAATGTACAGCAAAACATACAAAGTGAAATAAGCCGTTGTTAAGATCTTATATTTCCAGAAAATATGTAAGAGCACATCGTTGTAGTTGGGTGGTGTTTTTGTAAACATGGTTTTTGCCAAGCTGAAATATATAATTTTGTTATGGCTGGGATATTTCAGTGTGGTGGCTTGCTGTATCTACAGTCGTAAAATGTAACAATATAACAACTTTTATGTTTAGGAAATGTATCATTGCAGTTTTTACAATGACAATTTAATACAGTCGCTAAGGCATGTAGATGTTTAAAACTGTTTGGAAATTAAAGGTAAGTGGTATTAATCTTGTATAAGAGATTAAATACTACTACGTCTGCACGTTCAAGGATGTGTAATTTATTTCTCAATTCCACAGTATTTGCAGTGTGGGAAAATGGGTGTTAAATATGCTAAGTGTGATTAAATTGGCTAGTTTGCATGCTGTAATAATTGTTGTTCATTTATGGAATTGTGAAAGAGAATTTAATAACTGTGTTACCAGATTTCGTAAAGTAGGGGTCTATCTATTGGTGTACTAAAATTGGTTTCTGTTTGTAAATGTAACTACCAACTAGGTTTCTTCAGATTTCTTATAGATAGTTAAATTATGAGCACTATGTTGGTTCAACACAGTCGGTCTACAGTAAAATTCATTCAGTAATTTACCTGTTAAGTTTATTTTATTTATTATTGGGAGTCATGAACACAATATGTAAATAGAATTCAAAATTTTCAGCTAATTTTATAATGATTCAGCATTTGCAAAATATATTTTGCTTGCAACACTGTGACATGTAAACAGTGTTGGAATTTATTAGAAAATAGCTTAAGAGGTTTAGTTCTATGATATTTACACATACACAGCATATGAAATGCCGTGACTCGTTTGCGCACAATTTTACTCTTTTTAAAAATTGTACTATTTTTGAATCCTTGAGGTTGGCAGATATGCAACAGCCTGGACAAAGAAACGGTTCAAGCTCAAGCAACACAAACTAATTAATTGGATGTAGCTGTAGTTTGTGATTTTCATGTCTGCTGGCCTGTGCACTTTTGTGTGGAGGCCCAGAAGTGTTTACGGGAATACAAAAACTTATTGTGGCCTATACTTAAAATATTTTTCAAAATGTTCAGTAAAAATATTTTCCAAAATTTTTGATGAAAAGTTTTTTGCATTTTACGCAGACATGGGGCCTTATACATTCGGCGGACTTCGCATCCACAGTTTTCATCAACCACTGTTGGAAAATGAGGGAAATAATATTTAAAATACTGTACAAAATGTCAGATTCAGAGGAAGAATGTCTCGAGCCTAAAAGAAAACGAGGTAAGGTTAACAAAGAAATGCATTCAAAAGAAATACAGAAAATAGCAAGAAGAAAGGGTGAAGAGTTTGTAACGAGTGAAGGTTTGATAGTGGAGGCTAAAATAACAGGCCCAGACTGTTGTGGTTGCCATAAGCAATGTATGTTTGGCTTCAGTGTTGAAGGAAAAAACAACATAATAATGACGGTTTATAGCGGACGTCCCAAAAATAAACAAGACACGTACCTTTTAGGATTGATGGAGAGATACAATGTTGGAATACATCGTCCACTGTCAGAAAACTCCAAACAAAACACATAATTCTTTAAGTACTTTGCAATGAAAGGAACTACAGGGGTTGAAGATTGTCGTAAGGCCTACCTAAGTTTGCATGCCATCTCAAATGAGGTCATCCAACATCTAAACAAACTTCTCGAGAAAAATCAGCCATCTATTGACTTTAAGAGGACAGCACCAAAACTGTGGTAATACACTGGAAACAACCACTATAGTCATGATCGATGAGCATATTTCCTCTTTCCCTAAACATGAGTCACACTACACTTCCATACTTGTCACATGTTTGTAATCAGGTTTGACTCTTCGAAAATGCATGACCTTTTTATAGAGCTGCATCCTTCACTACAAGGAGTTGTAAAATATGAGTATTATTTAAAACATTTCAAAGAAAACTATGGTTTTAGGTTTGGTACACCACAAGTTAATTTTGTCTTCAATGTTTATGATATCGGAAATGAATCATCAGTATTCTACACATACGCAGAAGGAGTAGCTAAAAGAGGCCCTAACGAGGTATGCAGCTGTGTCCTCGACTTCATAGATGGAATTCCTGAAGAAGTGAAAGAACTTCATATATTTAGTGATGCATGGGCCGGACAAAATCGTAATCTCACACTAACCCAGCTGTCAATGATACTGAAAGTCATCAACCAGTACTATCCTATTCGAGTACATAGTTTCTTGCCATGTGACAGAAACTTTTCAGTCATCATACGAACTGTTCGCAAAGGGGATCGTATTTATTCACCAAACCAGTATGAACATATTATTCAAGGTGCAAAGAAACGTAATCCGCCCTTTTAGTGAAAACTGTTGAAAGAAACCACATACTGAACTTCAAAGACTTATGGCCACAGTACCTCAAGAAAACTCGAAAGGACATCCACAAGCATGGTCAAACCTTCAACATAAGTACATACAGACATCTTGTGTACACAAGTGAGTTAAATGGCCATGTGAAAGCTTCTGAGTATATTGATGGACTGAAGAAACAAGACAATGTGCCACTGCCCAATGAAAAAGCCTATGTTGGGAAACTTCCTATCAATCCGAAGAAGCTGCAGGATATCTCTAAAGTCACACGTTATGTACCTGACACGTATAGGCAATTTTATGATTAAATTCTTCAGTGGCCATCTTCAAATTCAGCAAATAGTGATAATGAGTGATACAGTTGCAAACTGGTTATTGTAAGACTGTGTACAAATTCCGAAGCTTTTTGTTCTGGGCAGTAATACTTTTTCTTAGAGTTTTGTATGTGTGCGGTTTTTTGTGTTCTGTTTGTTATTATTATTAATTTTTGGCTAAAGTGTGTATAAGTAAGTTCTGTTCAGTACAATACCATTTTGCATTTAATAAAGAACTGTGCATGTTCATTTTAAAAAAGTTTTTTTTATTACTTTTCAGCCATAGTGTGTACAAAATATCAATGTATATTGTTCGGTGCAGTGATATTTTGCCTTAAATAGTTTCCAGGTGCATTTTCTTTGTAAAATATTGTTCATTTCTTCTCTTTATAATGTATGCCAGTATTTTGTTAAGTGTAACATATTATATTTTACCTTGAAGAAAGTTTTTCTTGATGCATCACAGCTGTAAAAATATTATAGATGACTTTTCATTGGCTTAAATGTGTGCAAAAATAAATGTATTATGCTTAGTGCTGTAATACATATTTTGTCTTTCATGCATTATTTCTTATGCTTTTGGGTTGCGATCATAATTTATAACTACTTTTTTTGCTGTTTGTCGATTAGTGGAAAAAGGATAACATTCCAGCATTTTCAATTATTGGTATTTTTTGTTATACTTACTTTGGCATTGGACTCGGAAATTGTGTACTTTTATTGTATACTACTAGACCTACTGTTGCTCAATAGTGAAGTTTTTGATCCAAGCTGTATTTTTCCTACAAATAAGTTTTTTCTATTTTTCTCAAATCATGTATATATGGAATATTAACCTATTTCCACTCAGCTATTCAATTATATTGTCTTGTTTGCCCACATGCCCCCCACACGCAGGACAGAGCTTTGAATTACATCTACTGAGTGCAATTACGCACAATTCCGTCGCCTGCAGCGTAATGTTTCCTAAAAAGAAAGGCTGCCGAAGAGAGATCGCAAAGTTCTTAGTTTGACTGACAAAATGAAAATGCTACATTTAATCAAAGACATATCTGTTGCAAAAGTTGGCCGCAGGTAAGAAAGAAAAAAAGAACAAGTGTATCAATTGTACATCACAAAATAAAGTACTACAAATAAGATCAAGTGTTACGGCAAAAAAATTGAGCCAAGTTAATTTTAGTCCAATCAGTGGCACCCTATTAAAAGTGAAACCATTAAAAATTTGTCCTTATCTATGTTAACCAGTGGTGTAAAATTTTTTCAGCAATGTGTGAAAAAAAATTGCGCCGTCTATTTTATTATAATCAGTGATGCCGTATTAAAAACAAAACTGCTAACATCGTTAAACACGGTCAAAATATTTTATGTTTATTATTCTTTTCTGTAATTTGTATGCATGTCATACAAGCAAGAAATATTTACAGACAATTGAAAATTATTCATGCCTATGTAGTTGTAATTGTGCTTGTTCCACTGTTGTTTTGTTGGTTTAGCTGACAAAGATAAAGTAAGCATTACACGCTAGAAATAGTGTTATCAAATGCCGTTCTCTCAACGCTTGTGGAGGCACTTCCTCTCTGCCCAGCGCACGCCCTTGGCAGTGTAGGGTGGGTGGAGAGATAGCGGGGCGGATTAGGCCATGCTATGTTGCAACGTCAGCAGTAGCCGACCACCTGGCTCACCGTGTGCTGTAGCCTAGTCACCGTGACTACCACTGTATCTTACTTTCACTGCATTGCACAAGCTACATTTAATTTTTACGATATTTAAATGTTGCGGCTTGTGTGACACTTTATGAATGTAATAAATATCTGTACCTCAAACGGATATAGTAGTATTTTAGGTTGGGGGTTACAATTTGTTTTTATAAATTGCATACGGTGGTTTATGTTGGTTATTACGGCGTCTTGAATATATGTGGTTAGGTCATTCCACACCATTTCAACCAGTGTTGGTTGCTGCACGTTGTTTAAAAATTGTGGAACTTTCTCTATTCATTAATATGCGTTTTAAAAGTGCAAAACTAATTTTATAAAAAATTATTTCCTGCAAATTTATCCTGGGCAGCTGTTTAAAGATGGCGGCGTGCTTAATTTTGAGTGTTTACATGCATTTGCGAAAAATTCAGTAACACCTTTATTTATAACCCAATTTTCATGAAACAAAAACTAATTTATTCAGCAAAAAGAGCTGTTCGTGATGATAATGACAAATTACTCTATCTGCATTTACAAGATAATACTGATCAGAGGCAAAGTACATGAAAAAATGGTAAATTTTTCCCATATTTAAGGCAAAATTCGAACTTAAAGGGGACAGAACACCTTAACAAGATTCTGTCTGTTAAAAGTATAGTAACACTACTTCTCAAAAATACTTCCACACCTGAGGTGTTTTGTCCCCTTGAAGTTTTATAACCTCCTGAAAATGAGAAAATTTCAAAAAGTCTGACTTTTGTCGATTCATATCTCCTATGGGGGACGTAAGAAAAATCTGATTTTATGCATATAAAAAGTTAGTAACGTATGTAACAACATACTAAAATTTTGAGGAGGTGATCTGCAGAATAATGAAAATATTGTGACAAACATGTGCTAAACTACACGATTGTAAAAAAAGAATATTAATTATATTTGAAAGTATTTGATGTATTTTATGTCAAATTAATAAGGAAATTTGTATGTGCAGTGGTTGTGCTGCACACTGCTGTGTAATGTTTACTCCCAGTAGTGAGACTGTAGCATGCACTCCTAGTCTTATCAGAACAGAGTGCTAGTTCAGCAAGTCTCTACTTGTAGATAAGCTTACCACATGGTGTAATATTGCTGTTGGAGCACACCACACAGTCTACTGCAACCTCTGTTAGTGTTCATAGCTGCATGGTTGAATGCAGCTCGTGTAGCCAAGGAGCTATAGTAGGTAAAATAGGTTGAAAGTGAGGTGTTAACAATGGAGTGTTCTGTGGGTGTGTGTTGTAAAGAAGACTGCAATAAGGATACTTATGGAAAGGTAAATGATAAGCTAAATACGTTTAGTAACCTAAGTGAAGAAAATCAAGAAATTTTAAAACTCTGATTATGTGTTACGAATCTAACCACAGTTCGTGAATACTACTACAAAAAATATGTACATAAATATTTTCATCTTTTTGGTCAACGTTGTTGTGACCCATTTCAATGTCATAAGAAAGTAATAACCAAAGGGCTGAAAGAAATTAGTCTGAAAGTAGCACGTTTGCATTCCAGACCAGATTTTTAGTTGGTCCCAGGAATGGGATTATGGATTACATGTTTTAAGAAAATATCAGAAAACTATAGCACAGAGCCTGTTGATGAAATATATGCATCTGTAGAGGAAACAGCAGGTGCCGTTAAGACTGCTTGTGAGGCTCTAAGAGTATCCCCTGTTAAAATTAAGAAACTCAGTCATGAAAAGAGACCTCAATCTATAGAAAAAAAAGTAACTACAGTAACATCTGTATTCAGAGAAAAATTGAGTACCTCACTTAGTTTACCATGTGAAGGGAAGGATATTGGAAACCCATCAGAGGAGCCTGAGTATGATATTCTTTTGTGTAAGCTGAAAGACCGATTGAAAGAGAGCAATGAAGTAGCTGATAAGGTGAAAATCTTAAGTTTGGTACCACAGTCATGGTCAATACTTAAAACGTGTGAAGAGTTTGGAGCGAGCCAATATTTTGTTAAAAATACTAGGAAGCTGGTAAAGAAATATCGTATACTACCTGGTATTGAAAAGAAGAAAAGTAGGAAACTGTCACATGGGACTGTAGAAACAATAACACACTTCTACGAAAATGACAATCACAGTAGGATATGTACTGGGAAAAAGGATTTTGTGTCACATCGAAAAGAAATTGGAGAAAAAGAACAGAAGCATAAAAGACTAATACTTTGCAATTTAAAGGAATTGTATCAATATTTTCGTACTGAACATCCAGATGTTAAGATTGGGTTCTCTAAGTTTACAGAACTTAGACGTAAATGGTGTATTTTAGCAGGTGCCAGTGGTACACATTCAGTTTGTGTATGCGTTGCTCATCAGAATGTAAAACTTGTGATTGATAGTGCAAAACTTAACATAGATTACAAAGATATTCTGGAATCCATGGTTTGTGATATGAAAAGTGAAAGCTGTATGTTTGATGAATGTGCCCAGTGTTCAGGGTCACAAATAGTACACGATTTGATGGAACTAGAATTCGGAGATGAAGTGGACACATTTGAAGACAACATCACCTATAAGCAGTGGGTAGCAACAGACAGGGCTGACTTGATAACTATAACCAAATCACGTGAAGAGTTTACTGAAGATCTGATTTGTAAACTAGTTTCCCTAAAGAAACATCATTTTGTTTCCAAAACCCAGTCAAACTACCTGAAAGATCTGAAA
>PNEQ01041885.1:0-15210 GCA_003012365.1 Medauroidea extradentata
ATAATTGTGTTTACATATATGTATGGGGTATTGTCAAAAGTCATGTTTTGGATTTACTGTATGTAATTGAGTGTATTAACATGTATGTATATGAACATGACAATAGTGGTGCATTGTACTTACTGTTATTGAAAAAGGAAGATGTCATGAGAGTAAGTTGGTAATTGTGATATGTGGAAGTTGGCAGGAACGGAAGTGAGGTCGGCAATCATGGATGGCTGTAAGAGCATGTAGGCAGAATAAAGGAATCCGATTGAATCATTGTGCGTTATTATTAATTACCATTACACGCTATTATTTAAAACACTGTGATTTTGGAATTTTCTACCCAAGAATTATTTTAACTAATAAGCTACTAACTGCTAATTACTTTGCAAAGACTGTCTTCTGAAATAAGGAAAATTAGGGTATTAGTGAATATATGATAAATGTGAATGAATATCAGTTTTAAATGACAGTGTTGAGAGTACACTTGATACTCACTTTGTCTGTAGAAAATTTTATAATTTTGGGGAAATGTTTATAAATTTTAAAACTCATATCAATTCAAATCCACCCCATGTTCACACATAACCTAACTGACTGCTAAATTAAATTGTAATGTTTTAATAATCCCTAGTACGTACACTGAAGAATATATCAAATTGCAAACTGTATCTAGGTTTCTTCTTTTCAACAAACAGAATTATAAAATTTAAGAGGTTAACTTATACACATAAAACAAAAGTATGCAATAGTGGCAATTGAGAAGTTTCTAGTATGACAATCAAATATAGCCTTTGGTATTAAAAATAATTTTAATAGCCCAGAAGCGTCTCATATCTACTGGTGTAAACTTTTTTTCTCTTCTTATTCTCCTTCTTCTTCTCCTTCTTCTCCCAATGAAGTAACCCAGAGTGGGCTGAGTTGATGAAGATTTTGTTTACGTTTTTCTGCTGAGAGTTGTGGAACTTCAGGAGATTTATCCTTAAAAGCTGAAGTAGCCGAACTTATGCTTGCACTGGATACACAAGAACCAGCAATGGAACCATCTGTGTCATCTGAAGTTTCGCTCAAATCATTCAAGTCAAGCATTGCTCAATTTGAATCTGCATCAAACTTGGTTTTATTTAGTTTGATATGTCTACATGATGAATTTTTTTTTAAATGGCTCTGCAAGTTTATTGTTGTATGTAATTTGCCACCACGAGAAATGTAAGTGCCACATAAACTATACTTTGCTAAATTTTCATCCAACTCAAGAATGGTAGAAAATTTCCACACTTCACCCATTTTTTACTCTTGACGTCAAAAATGTTTATAAACAAACACCCACGCGGCACGAAATGTTTATATTATCTGCAAATACACAAAAACAACAAACAACTGTACATAATGAAAAATAAGTAACCAGGCACAGAGAAATATTGCAGATTTCGTAATTAGTACGATTTTATATCCTTCACGATCCTCTTTAAACAAACACCTGTTTATAACAGACGTGACATGTTTTATCTAGTCAGCCACACTTTTTACTCCAGGGAGTGCAAAAGTGGAAAGGTCGATTGGGTTAAAAGAATGTGACTACCATTGCGTCATAGTTTTTGTGGGTTAACATTATGTACGCGGTAAAGTTACTCTTACGAAATATTCTTTAAACAAAGAAATTTCCACACTGAAGTTAAATATATACCACGCGCCTACAGTAAATAGCACCAAGTTTTTAGTAACGTTTATCATCTCTGGCAGTGTGTTTTCTTCATGCAGAGAAGTGCAGTGTTGTCGCAGAGTAGTGCAGCACGAACTATGTTTTGGGTGATGCGGATCTAAATCTACACTCTACGAACATAACCACACTTTCTGATTGTGGTTACTTAGTTTACAGTCTGTATATTTTATTGTATGAAAATAAAATCGCAGTAATATTTGTGTGTATTTTCTTTACTGGCGTCAAAATCTCAAAAACTGGCAGTCGCAAATGTGATTGCATTGACGCATCAGGCAACTAGAAATGGTGATGTAATATTCAATTACTATAATCATTGGTTTACTATGTAATTTTTAATCAACTGTTAAGAAACGACAATTTTAAATTATATATTTTGGGTGCAAAATTTTAATTTTTGTAAATAATTGAGATATTCGAAAATTATAAAATACATGATTTCTCTCGATACTCGATTATGTCGATTACGGCAAATAACGAGGAATCGACTAATCAAATTTCGCATCCCTAATGTTAAGTCAAGTAAGCATAGAATCATGTTTGGACTGCTCTGGATTTTAACCTGGATCAATAATATGCAGGTCAGAACAGTAGTAGTAAGATATCCGTGGAGCCCAGGAAGGGAGTATGTACAAGTGCTATGTTGCCACATTGTGAAAATAAAATGTCATCATTCAACATTTTGCCACTAACATTTTTGTTCCTGTTTTAGCCCAGAATTCGCGTGGTGTGCTTATTATGCAGTTTTCTGGACAACTTGTATATTTGTTATTGCAGAAGCTTTGTATTGCCAATTTATAAGAGGCCTTAATTTCAGATTTTTCCCTGCATGTTTATTATTTAGTTCATCTCGCTCGCTCTTTATTTACTTCAATAAGTCATTATGTTAATGAGATTTAATTTTTGTGAAGCCATATAGCAATCAATGTAAGTTACAATATTATTTGTTTGTATTGTGTTGTATGGTGTAGTGGCATCTAGTAGAGTGATGGTGTTTCATATGTGTAGGTTGTGCTCATCTACAACAGCTTCACACGCTAGTACTGAGCAGCTTGCAGAAAGTGGTGAAGCAGCGAAGGAACGTGGTGAGCGCATATGACTTACAGACTGTGAGCATTCATGCTCAGATTGTGAAGCAGGTGTACAATGACCTGCGCACTGTGGACCGTCTTCTCACCCCCAACATCAAGAGCAAGCTGACGGGACGGGTGGACGCACTGCTGGGAGTGTTGGTAGGGCGTGGAAAACACCTCTGTCAGCAGGAGGTGCGCGAGTTTAACCAGGAGTTACAGAGGCTGTACCGATCGTCACGGCTAGCAATCGTGGAGAGCATGCCTAGGCTAGACAGTGTGCTGGATGAGTTACAGCTACATGGGGTGTACAAAGAGGCAACAGAGTTGTTAGAAAGTACAGATAGGTATAGCGAGGAAGCAGACAGACGTCTGAAGAATCTACTAGACCAGTTGATGACGGCATGTAATAAAAAGCAAAGAGTGCTGGAGGAGGAAAGAGAGCAGATTGTCAAGGCCATGGGATTGAAGCAAGGTCACTGGTTCAAGTGCCCTAGCGGACATGTGTACGTCATCACAGAGTGTGGAGGTGCCATGGAGGTTGGTAAGTGTAATGAGTGTGGTGCTGATATAGGAGGCACGCATCACACATTACTGCAGACCAACATGCTTGCTTCCGAGATGGATGGTGCTCGTCACCCAGCCTGGTCCAACACTGCCAACCTCGCCAACTACGATCTGCGGTTCTAGACTAAGGTAGCTTTTTGGCAGTGTTATCTCAGTCTGCTTCATTATGTGACTTTAAATCAGTAGTTTCAGTCTGCTAATGTGTATGTGTTACAGGAAACTACATATAATAGACCAAGGCTGCTTTATGATAACTGAAATACTGCCAAAATGTTAGCTCTTGTGTAACAACTGTTTACTAGGAACAAAAAAAAAATATTTCAATTTCTGAAATACTTTTTTTTCATCGCATCACCATGACTGTCCTTGCAACAGTATATGACATGAGTTTGAATTGAAATACTGCCAAAATGTTAATTCTGGTTTAACAGCTTCTCCAGGAAAAAAAAAATATTTGTATTTCTAAAGTACATTGGACTCTCATTATAACAAATGTAATTGGCAACAAAAATTGTCTTTACAGCAGATTGTTGTTATATTCAAATAATTTTACGTGTATTGTGAATGAATGGTACACTATAAAATTGCTGTTACAGGACAGATGATGTTATAAACCATAGTCTATGTAACAAACTTTCACTGTACGTTTGGTAACGAACTTTCATTGTTGATTTGTTTTATCATTTTTACCGCGTGTGCATTATTTACATCACACCTTCACACCGCACAAAAAAAAAAATTTTCACTTTTCTCGTATTTTAAAACACAAGGAAATCCTTTTGTATAAGCTTCGGTGAATGTTTGAAAGTAATGTTTCTTACTTTTCCCAGTCATTTAAACACAGCGCTTTCAAAAAACTCTTCACAAAAACTTTCACGGGGTGAAACACGGGGTTAGGCCTAAACACAGTCAGGTGACCTAATAAGCTTTTTCTTGTTGCACTATAGAATAAATGTGTGAATTAAACTAGGCATTCCACTAAGTCTATCCGCTTCACAAAATACAAACACCGATTACAAGTAAATTTCGCTATACAATAAAATCAGACTTCCGAAGCAGTTATTTCACCCGAAGAATACAGTTGCCAGTGCCACATATGAAACTAAGGACATGATTGGCTATCAACTGTTGAAGTGAAAAAAATAAGCGAATGAGAAACTACCACCAATACATATACCAAAATTTGTTATTGGTTCCCCGGAACCGTAACAGTTTAGCCAGTATCTCCCTGACATACAACATCGTTTTTTACACACTCGCATATGAAATAAGAATAACAAAAAATTATGATCATGTTGGTGGTACTGAACACATTTGAACCATTACAAACAGGAAAAATATGTACCTGGGCATGGAAAAAATTTACTCGGGCACCGATTAAACCGTAAAAATATTTAATCTTCTAGTAAAATCGTAAAAGAACTCATATCCATAAATTTTATAGGTAAACCATAAAGGTTGGCAAGTCTGAGATAATCACCTTAAATAAATGGCGGTCAGTGGAAATCTAAAGAGATTTAATTTGTACATTTTTAAGTGGTACAGATCCCGTACTGAGGTTTTTAATTTGAGTTGAACTTCTTATTTATGTTGAGGGTTTAATCATTGGTTGGGACCTAAAAAGTAGGTTTTTTTTATTATTTTTTTATAGATATTATTTTTGTTTCTAATAGGTGTTATTTTTGTATTGAATTTACTATTTTTTGTTTGTTCAGAATGAGTTGTTAGAATAAAAAATTATTACTACACACTAAATACTATTAAAGTTACAAAACTAAAACGGTGACTACAAAACAACACAAACAGCGGGCAGTTGTAACCATTTCACCAGCTACGTAAATATTGTCTTTGTTTTTATTTCTGCTTGACAATACTCAAATTAAAATTGGTTATCGAACGAAAGCATGGTACATTTTTCTATGTTCTTTTCTTTAAAATGTGTTTCCTGTCAGTAACCACTAAATTGTAGTGGCTAGGAAGACATTTGAGAATCCAGAGGTATAGGTATAAAGTCCTTCGCTTTTGAACTCGGCTGCATGTTGCTGTAAATGCGCTGTCGGTTTCGGCAGCTTGTACACAAAACTAACACATAAAATCCTAGTCCTGGTACCATAATATTTCCAGTTTTTAATTCTAGGTTATTTTATAAACAGAATATGACCTTGTTTATTGTCTATAACACAAATGGCTACCACTACTGTTTCAAATTGAAAGAAAATTCTATCCATAAGTGCTGGTTTAAAACTCACATAGTTTAAATACAAATATTCTTCTTGAAAGTGTCAATGTTTGCCAAATATTTTTTAAATGTAGCTGCTTACCAAAAAATTTCGTTATTTATTTACATTTAAAAATTAAAACAGTAAATAATGGAAGATCACACAATGTGATCATGGCCATCATTGTATTTTAATGTTTGAATTGAATTGGTAACAACATGGCATTTTTTCGCTTATGTTTTTCATTCTGTTGTGAACACTGATGACCAAGAACCCAGAAAATATGCTTGTTGTTTCGTCAACACCGTGTTCTTTTTAAGTCATATATGTTACATTAGAGGATGTGAAAACATAAAGTACGTTGTTTAAATAACTACAGGATGTGCTCCCATTTGAGCTATTTCTTTAAAAAACCTTATCATAAGAAACTACCACAGTGATGTGTGTATAGTGAATTGTACGGTAAGTATTCTAGCTTCATTAATTATGAAACATGAATTCATTACGTGCGTAGTTTACTTTGTTTAGCTATTTTTAGCATGCAGACTTGTAAAGATGTTTTAAGTAATTGGTTTAAACGAAGTAAAGGCATTTATTGGTTTGTGGACATACACCATTGCTCATGTGGCGTATGTCCTCAAAACAATAAATTCTATTTGTAAACTCCCATTGCAACAAACATTTAAAAATCTCACGAAGTAAAGGCTAGTAAAATTGTTCAAAATACCTTCAGTTTAATTGAAATGGATAAAAATAACGGAATACCAAATAAAACTCTGAAATTCTCGTTATCAAACATAAAGGGTTGAAATTCACGTTATTCTAAATAGAAATTACTTTTTGGTTTATCGCAAATATGCAATTTTTTCAGGTCTAATCATTCGTCAAGTGGTTATTGTTCACAGTGTAACTTAATTAAACGAGTCTAACGTAGCATGCTGACCTTGCAAAATTGTATCTGAGCATATTTGACCTTCAGAACACCATAATATTTCATGTTAAGTCTTCTTCAGTCATCTCCAATCCAAAAAATAACGTGTTTTTAGAATGAATCATTTGATTATTTTAATATGTATATGTTGTAGATGTAACCATTCTAAGGTTTGCAACCAAATAATGAAGTGATTGTATTGTGTTATTGAAGATGGGCGCTTCAGCATCTATGAGTGTGTACTAAGAGATGGTATGTAGGCATGTATCTTGGTGTTGAGAAGTAAAAGAATTTTAAGTGTGAATCTTTGTCTATTAATTTAGATATATGGGCCTTAACAAACTAAAACATGGCACAGTCGAGTGGAGCACATAATGCACCTACTTTCGAGTTATAATGTAGTTATCAGCATTTCATGATCAGGTAATCTCGACGCTCATGGACTGCCTACATGAATATGTTTGTTTGCGTTTGAAAATCCTTTGTGGAATGGTGTAGAAGATAATCTAACTGCTGATACAAGTGTGTTGTACCAGAGTTATGGTGTCTGCTCATAATATTGTCAAACTTCCAGAGAGTGTAGATCTAGAAAGCCCGACAGCCCGGAAAGACTGGGAAATATTTGAGAGTGATTTTGAAACCTATTTGGTAGCCAAGGGTCAGGATGAGAGTCGGGACAAAGTTAAAATTGCCCGCATTAAATAATGCTTGGCTCACAATGCAGAGCACTGTTTGAGACTTTTGATATGACAGCGGCAGATAGGCTAGTATACACTAAAGTTAAAGAAGCGTACAAAAATTTTGTAGTACCGAAAACAAACCCTATTTATGAGCTTTTCCTCTTTAACCAATGTGTACGACATGAGGGCGAGTAGTTTGAACACTTCCTCAACGATTGTTGGAGTCTGCTGAAAACATGTGGCTATGATCGTCCTGTCTCCCAAGAGAAGAATGTGCATGTAGATCACATTGTTCAGGGAATCAGGGCTACAACTGTTTGTTCGGGAATCGTTGCTGAGAATGGAAACTCGTTATGCTCGCGAAAATGTCTGCACACTGTCGGCTTCTGGAGCAGAGCCAGCAGCAGGCAAAATACATCCAAGCAAGAACCATGGCTCAAGACTGCGATAAAGTGAGTGTTGATGTGGTGACTTCAAGTAAAAATTTGCCCAGATATAAACATAGTAGTTTTACTGACAACAAAATGGGTGAGTACAGCTGTTCCAGGTGCCACACCAACCATAAAGCTAGGTAGTGCCCAGCTTATGATGGAAAGTGTGCTAAATGTGGCATAATGGACCGCTTTGCTATGGCTTGTAGAGTTCGTAGAGTGAGAGAGGTTAAGGCTGAATCTTCCTCGTATTAACTTGGGGGAAAATATTTTCCACGTAAAATATAAGTACTGTCTTTGTCCTACGCTGTGGTAGGTAATTGTGTCGTTTTAAATGGTGGTAAGTCTATATAATAGCCCAGTAAATGAAGACCAAAAATTGCCAGTTGTCGCAACTAATTCTGGGAAAGCTAAATTTTTGTCAGGTGTTAGACCCTTATGAGAGACGTATTTCCTCAAAAGTCCCCGCTTCTCCCCCTTGTGCTCCCCCCCCCCCAACCCTCGGAAGTTTGAAAATGTTGACATTCACAGAATTGCTTGTAAGTACGTGAATAATTGCCGAAACCAGTAAGTCCCTACCGTATTTTGTTGTAAAAGATCAGTTATTTACTTTTGTTCATGTCAATTTTTTTCTCTAAAGTTAATAATTTAGGCGTTTATAAAATCATGAACATTAAGAATTGTATTTTTTAAGTCTAAATGTGTACTTATCGTTCTGCAGTTTTTAAAATGATGGAAATAAACAAAAATACTTCAAGTATATTTTGCAGCACAAACTTTCAGCTTTAAAAGTACATATTCGTTAGATTAGGGAGTGTACTTGTTACATTTGGGGAAGCGGGAATATGAGCGTGAGCGTGGCAGCTTGAGTGTTCAGATCTCCTACGTTTATCTTTCCAGCTTCCCTACAGACTCCTTTAGTAATGAGATTGTTATTTTTACTGTTCATCACCTAAGTATATTTAAATCTTAAATTTTAATCTTTATCTAACAGTAGGGTCACTATTAATATGTTGGAATGTTCATTCATAAACTACATAATGGTATTTTAAAAAATTCCATTTTCGCTTTATATCATGTTAGGTCTCGAAATCTACTGCATATGAAGCTATTTCGATAAAGCAGCCTTAGTGTTCAGGCGAAGGCATGGGAGACTTTCGGGAAAACGCTTTGGCCTGCACCGTCGTCTCTGCATGATTCCTGCGGCCGAAATATGGAAGTCGCTACTAGGTTTCGAACTTAAATTGCCTTGCAAGGGGGCAAGCCTTCGCATTGTAACTTCTTTTTGAAACTGCTCCGATGGTGGTGAATTATTATTGAAAGTATGGGTTCTGATATTTTAATCTGACGAATCAAACTGCTTTCTGAGAATGGGTTTGAACCTAGGCTGCAAGAACTTGTTACGTATTACGCAGACCACATGTGCATCTTATCTCGTCTCATTATTAACATGCTAAGTCAGCGTGTTAAAAGGGCGGGAACAGCGGGCTACACGTTCTCATCTTATCTCGGCTATAGCGTGAAGACGGGTTGGGACAGGACTGCAGGTTGGTCCTGCAGTATTAGAAGTGAAGTTGCAGTGCTTGCAGTGGCCTTTAGCTGCGTTGTGCCTCAAGTAAATTTGGTAATTGTTTAATTACTTGAATTAGTTTCAGTACATGGTGATGTAATCTGGTTTCATCTGATCAAGGTATATTTTTCTGATAATATTCATTTAACATTTAAATAATTCATTATAATTACTGTTTTTTTATGGGTATCCTTCAGAGCCAACAACTAAGGGAGAAGCACAGTCAAAGTCTGCTTAAAATTCATCATGTAACATAGAACTTGAGACAAATACAAAATGTTTCACGAAAAATAAGCTTTTTTATCCAATATTAATAACAAAAAAAGTTAAGTATGAAACTGTGTGAAGCACTTAGGAATACGGGAATAAGTTCACTCATAGCCGAGGGAGATGCTGACTTAGACATTGTTAAAACAGGAATTGAACATCTCAACAAATTCAATGAAGTCACAGTTGTAGGATCCGACACAGATATTCTGGCACTACTTGTAGCACTTTCGCTTGAAAACAACTCTCTGTTCTTTCGAAAGGAAATCTTGGGTAAAAATTCTTCTGTTTATTATGACATAGGAAAACTAGTCTGTGTGCACAAGAATTTCAGAAAAACACCTTTTATATGTCTATGCAGCAGGCTGTGACACAACCTCGTCTTTTTTTTTTTTTTTTTTGGGAAAGACAAAATTTGTTGACGTGATCAAAATGGTACCACTAAGCAAACTTCAAGCAGATATATTTTTGGAATACGATGCATTCCGCGATGATTTATTTGATAAAGGAGTGACATTCATACTTGAAATGTACAGGCTCAATAAATATTCTAATCTGAATTATGCTCGCTACTTACACTTTTATGTCTATGACAAGGAAACCTGCTTTAAAATCTCTAACTTTGATTTGTTGAAATTTCCCCCTACACACACACACAAACACACACATCAGAAGCATCTCGCCAACATCTATTACGAGTGTGCCTGCAGGTACCATACTGGATTGGCAATAACCTTCCAGACTGGGATTGCAGGCACGAGTATATAAAGGAAAATGGTGGAAAAGAAAGTTTTAAAACCTGTTCCCAGTACAAAAGCCTTTGCCACGGATGACCTTCTATGTCTTGTTTACTGCAACTGTGAATCTCCGTGTGGTACTTTAGCAACTGCAGAAAATCTGGCCTAAGCTGTTATGCTATGTGGGGAAACTGGCATGGTTTATCGTGCCTCATCTCTCCAAATTTAGACGAGGAAATCGAACTTATTTTGGACGATTTGTGTGGACGTCAATGCCAGATGCAAAAGTGTTAAAGTAACTAGAAGAAATAACATTAACTGGCTATAAGAGTTATTTTTCAACGAACAGAAATGCTGTGTAAATATAGTTACATAACTTCGTAAATAATTAAGAGGTCCACTCCAACGGATTGCGAATATGAAGGTCCAAACAGTCAAGCCGCCACGCACGCGCTCGCATTCCCGCCTCCCTAGATATAACCAGTACACTCCCCGATATAACCAATATGTCATTTTAAAGCTGAAAGTGTGTGTTATACTAGAAGTATTTTTTATTTCCATCATTTAAAAAACTGCAGAACGATAAGTATACATTCAGACTTTAAAAATACCATTTTCTTATGTTCATGATTTTATAACGCCTAAATTATTAATATTAGAGGAAAAATTGACATGGACAAAATTAAAGAATTGATCTTTACTACAAAATATGGTAGAGATTTACTGGTTTAGGCAATTATTCATGTACTTAGAAGCGATTCTGTGAAAGTCTACATTTTCAAACTTTCGAGGGTGGTGGGGGGTAAAGCACAAGGGGGAGAAGCGGGGACTTTTTAGGAAATACGTCTCTCATAAGGGTCTAACACCTGACAAAAATTCAGCTTTCCCGGAATTAGTTGCGACAAAAAAACCTTTACCTGGGCTATAATGTCTGGGCTCCATAACTGGTTAGTTCAAAAATGATATTGCTGTCTAGTCAGCACTGTCACTTGTGCCACTTTTAATCTCAGTTGTTTACTTCCAACACTGCATGCTAGGCGATGGGTCTACTGATGGCTGGAATTGGTTTTTGTCCTTGTCGCTCCTGTAACTTGGTGCTTAGCTGTGTACAAAAAATAAGATAGCCAGTTGCACTGTTTTGTATTTCTCTATTGCTTTTTTTTTTTATCGCCGGTAACACTGCTGATAGAGTTTGTGTGCTGCACGAGGGTCAGTGACTCACTTCAGTGTCCAGATCAGTTATGAGATTAGATGCAACAGTGCCAGTTGTAGCCTGCACGACACGTGCATGAGCGACCCTGCAGCAGGCGTACATAGAATATGGCAACTCTGCAAGCTACCTGGCACCATCTCGTGCGTGACGTCACCTCACCTAGTCTGCATTCCTACTGCCCTCCCCCCGGTCCTACTAGCTCTGACTCATCCCTCAGCGAAGTCCACAGGGGGAGAGTGAATAAACCGGACATTCAAATTAGTGATGGCCCGATGTCCGATTACCGATATCGGATATCGGCATTATCGGTACATTTACAGTTATCGACAATCTGTAATATAATATTGGTACATCGGTCATAGTCATTATCTCGCCTAACTCGCACATATTCCTTTACTCCTACCATCTGCAGGCGGCAATGTGACTGAAAACAATATTTATTTGAACTGTTTACAACCAATTCATTATTTCTAAAGTTCATTTCACAAACTTAACACTAAAATTTGGCAAAACGGTAAAATGTAAACAAACATAACAACCGAAAGAGTTAACAAGCCAAAGATTTCTAGCAGCAACTGCTTAAAAATCTTTACCGCAAATCAATTATATTACAAAAGTATTACAAAAGTATACTAATTCTCACTTAAAATACACACAGCGATGCCGTAAAACATAAACATAAACACAGTCATGGAAAATTATTTACTTTAGCGTTAAACAACAAAGTGAAGATCGAAATGCCACTTCTAAATGCAAAAAAAAGTCACAGAACATACACTTGTAGATAGCGCGGTCAAGTCGAATGCCGAATGGCATGTAGCATAAAGCACAACAGCAGCGTTGTGCTCACGGAACGCACCCTGTATTCCTCTTGGTGAACTACGTTTTATGTTTCTCTGAGGTTGGCAATCCTTCGGGGTCTTTATTTACAAATGCGGTGCAGGAAATAGTTGTTTTGGTTACGTTTGTGAACATTTAGTTCTAAAAGCTGAAAGTCTAATTAGTTTTCTAAAAAATTTTATGTGTTCAATCTTTTGCTGCCTAGATGTGCTATACATCAACATAGTGTGTTTCTTTGTGGATGTTAGTGCGAGTTGATTGTGTTAATCACAGTTACAGTAGTTTGGTGAATATGGCACCAAAAAGAGATATTTGGTTGCATTTTAAAGTAAAGGAAAGTGATAAAACTAAAGCAGTATGTCTCCATTCGCACCAAAGAAGTAGGTCGCGGTGGAAAAACGTCACGCGACTTCAACACTACTAATCTAAGGACACACATGGTCCAAAATCATTTCACTGAAATGAATCAGCCCAGTCAGCCTTCCACAAGTGTGTATTGTTTAGCTTCAAGTAGTAGTGTTACACAGGGTTCAGACCAATGTCACAAAAAATTGAAACAGTACGATTTAAAAACATTTTCAGAAAAGTTTGCAAATTGGAACCGATCAGATCCTAGATCTGCTGCTGCAGATAGAGCATTAGCTAAAATGATTTGCACTGACATGCAACCTGCTTCAATAGTGGAGGACGAAGGCTTTAAGTCTTTCATAAAAGTCCTTCAGCCAAAATACCAGCTGCCTACAAGGAAAGACATTGTAGGAAAACAACTTCCTGAGCTTGCAGAAAATGTTAAAATAAAACTGAAGGGTATCCTACAAACTGCTGATGAATTAGCAGTTGGACATCTGGAGCTGGAGGGGATTTTATTAGTATAACGGCACATTTCATAGACCACAGATGGACCTTTTATTCCTTATCATTGGAAGTAACGCCTTTTTGTGGAGCAAATCACACGGGAGAACAAATTGCAGAAAACATTTCAATGACATTTGATGAGTGGGAAATTGGTGGTAAAGTCAAAGTTATCATCTCTGACAGTGCTGCTAATATGAAGAGCGCCATCTCTCAGCTACGTAATGTGTCTCATATTCCCTGTGTTCAACACAGACTTCAGTTGGTGGTAAAAGATGGTTGTCTTAATCAGCCAAGTGTTTCTAAACTTGTTGGAAGTGTGAAACGCATTGTGTCTCATTTCCACATGTCAGTGGCTTCTACGAAGTTACTGAAAGAAGCACAAGTAAAGTATGGACTACCCCAACATGCTCTAATAAGAGAAGAAATAACACGATGGGATTCATGCTACAACATGTTGGAGAGATTGGTTGAGCAACAGGAAGCAGTCCAAAACATTACTCGCAAGATTCCAGGTGTGTCTAGCTTAAGCCCTGCATATTGGACACTCGCTGAAAATATTGTCGAACTGTTGAGGTTATTTAAAGATGCAACTTTGGCACTCAGCAAGAAAAACTGCATCGTCTCAGAGGTGATACCAATCATAAACAGTTTGATATGTGGCTTGCAAAAGCAGAAGTTAAGGAAAGATACTTCTCTTAAAACTACTGCTACTGACATGCTGTTTGCACTAGAAACACAATTTATGGACATGGAAGGTAATATTGAGCAGTATGCTGCAGCAACCATACTGGACCCACAATATAAGAACAGGTAATTTTATAGAATATATCAAGCAAGGTTCTGTCGTTGTTTTCTTATGCTATTCGGGGACGCACGCAAAGTTGTTAATCTTATGTAGAGGGTGTTGGTCAGATGTAATCTGAAGACAAATTAATTCTTGACAGTGCTGTTCTTCATTTTCACTGCAGTATATTCTGAGTAGAAACATGTGAACATAGTATGTTAATAATAACTTCTGCTCATTAAATACAGCAGACATAATCTTACCGTTGAAACAATTAATTATTAGATTTCTTTGGAAGGGTATACTTAACAGTAATGCAATGGAGGCATTAACAGTATTTAATTATATTGCTCCAAGGTCTTCAAGAATTCAGGATCAGCTCAGGAGGCTGCAAACTGGATACATGAGCAGCTTGCAGCAAATGTTGTCAAAGAAGACAGAACAGTAGTACCTACTCCTCAGCCTCAAACTGAAGTGTCAGCATTGCAGCAGATTTGTGCAGAAATGATTCAGATGTCAGATGCATCTCAAACCACAACTGATGCACCAAATGAATTGACTCAGTACTTAACTGAGCCTACTATTCCACTGTCGGATGACCCTTTGCTCTTTTGGAAAGAAAATGTATCTTTTCCAAACCTAAAACTGCTTGCTCAAAAGAAACTGGCCGTTCCTCCAGTTTCCGTAGCTTCAGAGAGGTTATTTAGCACCTCTAACGGAATTTGCACAAAAAAAAGGAACCGCCTCTCACCATAACATGTTCAGTTATTAACATTTTTACATCAGAACCTAAGTCTTATTTCTTAAACTTAAACCAGTATATAAAAATTCCTAATCATCTTCTTTTTAACACAAATTATTGTGTATCTTTTGAAGTAGAAGCTATGGAGGTTGACTGGAATTTTCAAAGTGTAATGACTGACGACACACATATCAAGTTGATATTATATACTATTCTAGTGTCTAGTTTTGTATTTAATTAGTTTTTAAAGCAGCATTTCAGTACTGTTATTATAGCAAAATGAAGAACAGTAAAAATTCTTATTACTTTTTTACTCAAATTGTTTATCTTTTCAAACATAAAACAATATTTCCTACATATATTTAAAATATCGGTTTTCAGGTATCGGATCGGTAAAATCTTATACAGGGTGTCCATAAAGTCTTTCCCTCATTACAAAAATTCATAACTAGAAAACTACAAATGCTAGCAAACTGCGGTTTGGACGAACATTATGTGCAACTCATAAAGTTTTTTTTGCCATATTAGGCAACTTCTACATGTGCACCGTTGGTGGCCCGTAGAACATCAAGGCGATATTCAATTTCTTGCCACGTTTT
>PNEQ01041886.1:0-15209 GCA_003012365.1 Medauroidea extradentata
AAGAAAAAGTTGAAGAAAGACTGGTAGAACTTCACTATGTACGATCAGAAGATCAGTTAGCTGATGTCTTAACAAAGGCGCTGCCTCATTCCTCATTTGCCAAACTCAGAGAAAGTCTTGGATTGATATAGTTTGTTGAGTATTAGTGGAATTGTTTTTATTGAGGGAGGGTGTTGAGAGCAATAAAAACTATATGTTTATTTAGTAATAAGTATTAACCGCTGTTTGTGCACTGTTTATTTTTTTGGAAAGGTATGTTTACTTTCTTTTGATTTGCCGAGTTAGTGTTGAAGGATCAATATGGTGGAGGGCTGTTCTTTTTGTGTCGTCTGTAGATGATGGCTGTTTTTAGTAATATAGGTGCACTGTTTAGATCACTGCGTGTTTTATTTCAACTGATATCAGCCTGTAACATAACCCCTCAATACTTATATTCTGTGGCTTCCTCAATTTTCTGTTCATCCCATCTGTAAACATCTTTGCTCATCACTCTCTTCCTAGTAAACCTCACCAACTTGGTCTTATGCATGTTAATTATCATTTTGTTCTTCTCTGGCTATGACCATACTATCAATATCTGCCTACAAGTTGTTTCCACTGCCTACCTCTGTGTACAACACACAGTCTTCCGCAAACAATCTTATTTTTCCTGTAATTTTGAATCCCACATCATTCACCACTATGGTGATTAACAAAGGACCCAACACACTTTTCTGCGGTACTCCTGATGTAAACTCTCCCTCCTCTGACATTTCCTCCCCCACTTTCACTCTGATTATGTCCCCTGAGGAAATCCTCAATCCATTTCACCAACAACTTGTCCTCTAGCAGATCATCAAACTATCCATCAACTTTCCATGGGACACCTTGTCAAACACCTTTTCAAAGTCTATGAAGCAGGCATTTACCTGCACTATATCCTCCAACAAACCTGACAACCGAGTCTCACATGAATAACCCTTTATAAAACCATGTTGGTACTACTGAAGCAAATGCTTCTCGCTCATAATGTTAACCATGTACTGCACCACAAATCTCTACATTACCTTCCTTGAACTCGATGTGAGACTCACAGGCCCGTAACTACAAGGCCTCCCGTTATCTTTTGTTTGTATTTTGGTATAACTGATGCCTCTTTCCATTCCTACAGCAACGTTTCCTCCTTTAATGATCTTCAAAATAACTCAACCAGATATCTAACCAGCTCTACCCCACCTTACTTAATTGCTCCATTCCCGATATCATCTGGACCTGCTGCCTTATTGTTCTTCAACCCCTTTAATACTGTTTTCGTTTTCCACTCACAGATTTTAAATTTACACAACCCAGCGACATAACTTCCTTGTTCCAATCCTCATTTACATAGGGGGCCTACTTCAAACACCGACAAGTACTGATTTTGTAGCATTTCTGCCTTCTCTTTGTCATTTGTAGCTGTCCGGCCATCCACATTTTTTAATAGTGGAATCTCCTCTCCTTCGTCACTCACTTGCTTATAAGAGTGCTTAACAATTTTCCCTCCTTCAATTATGGTCCCTAAATGTGAATTTTCCTTAAATATACTTTAAATACGGTTACCTACTTTTATCAAACATTCTAACTTAGATAAAAGAGTGTAATAATGTATAGTGATTTAATTGGAGCATATATTTTTGTACACTGTATATACCCACCTTTTCTTATTTTTTAACTTTTGTTTACGTATGTAAGTTATGTTCTTAAGACCTTGTTGTACCACTTAATTTTATCTTAATCATACTCAGATTGACAGGACCAGTCAAACATGTTTGTAGACTGTTCGCAAAAAAGACCATAATGTTCAGGGACCTGTACAATAAAAAAATCCATTCCGTTTACATTTATAATAAGCCTCATTAACTTTAATATGATTCATAAGTGAATGATGTATACATATTTTGACTTTAACATGCATCAAATAAATTTTCTGAAAATTTTTATTAGTGAAATGTGACACATTAATTTGATTCTCCGGTATTCATAATTTAATAGTCAATAAACAAATTTTCAATCAAGTTTAATTCATGAAAATTTTTCGATTCTTGGATAGCCTACCATTAGAAAAGTTAGCCTATAAAACAAAAAATGTTTATGAACATATTTTTACCAGCAATGCGACTGCATAATAAATTTATTTGATTCATGGATGTTTAAATTTACCATTAATATTTTACAAACCCAATTTAAGTACCTGTACATACACTTTTTCTAGCCACTTTTTGGTAAGTATTCATAACTGTCATAGCAAATTCATTTACAGAGACTAATCACATTCACCAAAGATGCAACTAAGCAAGAGGAGAAGAACCCGAGCCAATTGACAACCTCATCCCTCATCTCCTCAAATCCTGCAATGAGTTTTAAAAAACAAAAATATGTTATGTCTTCTGCCAAAAGTATCAAGAGAAAAAATTAGCTTAAACATCACCCATCTGAACCTTAAAGTTCACATTTTTCTGAGAGAAGGCACCTGAACCCACCGCCTTAATTAGCTTGGGAAGGAGGGCTTACCAATTAGGAATACCCATAAAACTTACCGGTAAGTACCTACCCCAAAAAATTAAAATCCTAGACATGGCCTAAAAGACAACAAAACGAGATGATTAAAAGGTAAAACACTGAAGTCTTAAATTTTCACAAGGGAATATGTTTGACCCATGAAACAACACTTCTAAATTTCTGAGTAGGTAGGCCTATGGTATTCCACGATCTCCTGAAATAATTAATTACAGGAGAATGCTGGGATAGTTACTTGATACTGTACACAAACTATACCAATTTCTTCCTCCATCCCACAGTATTCCATTACAAAAAAAAAATTATAAAATTAAACAATGTTCTGCCAATCACAGGTCTGGGACCCGTACGTGGGAAGGGAAGTGGTAGAAATGGAAAAGGTGCAGAGAAGGGCTGCTAGGTGGGTCACAAATAAGTGGAGGACACAGGGGGAGAGAGAGGAGGATTTCAGACCATCAGTAGGCCTAGGTGAGAGGACTGGGGTGGGGCACACTGCAGGAGAGGAGAGTGGAGCGGCTGGTAAGGATGTTTAAGGTGGTGAGGGGGGTGGGTGGGTGTTCATAACTGGGTGACAAGATACAGAGAGGTATATTCCGGAGAAGGGGTAATTATGAGTGGAAGATACAGAGGGTGGGGAAGAGGACAGAGAGAGGAAAAAACACTATGATGGTGAGAACGATGAAGGATTGGAAAGAATTGACGAGGGA
The DNA here is from genome assembly GCA_003012365.1 of Medauroidea extradentata. Taxonomy (NCBI): domain Eukaryota; kingdom Metazoa; phylum Arthropoda; class Insecta; order Phasmatodea; family Phasmatidae; genus Medauroidea; species Medauroidea extradentata. Next base: position 3,243 of record PNEQ01041886.1, read on the forward strand.
TGTGGTTGAGGTGATGGGAGCGAGGGAGTTTAGGAAAAGGTTGATGGGGACGGAAAATTGAGAAGAGGTAAGCATAGGTTCAGCAAATCCTTCCCACAGGGCTGAGGCCCAATTGCAAGAAGAAAAATTAAATTAAAAAAAACATTCAGAATAATACATGTTTCCTATTTGTCTGTCTAAACAAGTTATAAACTAAAAACAGGCTATGCATAACTGACATTTCTAGCAATATTAAGTACCAATGTTCACCACCTTGGCTTAGAACAGACTGTCACGAGAAATGTAATTATTTAATACCACTGCTCACTTTACATGTAACTTATGTCAAATTTAAAAAAAAAACTCGGTAAAATCCAGTCTCTACAACAGAGCAAAACACTTTATCGAAGCATAATTCCAACCATAACGTCCTCGCGAAAATTAAATCAACGCAAATTTAATCTCAAACTTTAATTCACACATACACACACACGCCTCAACCTCACAACACGCTGCAAGCCAAGTGCAAAACCAAAGCAAAACACGAAGAAAAGAATCCAAACAAAGGAAAACAACAGCTGACAGCTGTCAAAATTTTGCAACCAGTGTGGCCAACCGTTCTGAAATGGCAGTAAACAAACAAATCGTATTTATTAATTTCAGAGAGAGTCGGGTAAAAATTCTAAACACCTTTCTGGATTCTGATATTACAGTGTGTCGCAGAACATCATGAAAGTCGATTTCTATACGGTGTGGAACATTTTGTTCCTGTTATTTCTATTCTTTTTGTTCTATTATTTATTCCGCTTTTAGGGCCAACTAAACTATTTGAATGGGTGTGCACGTTGTTTACGTAACAACACGCAATAGGCCCTTTTGCTGATAAAACAGTCATACGTTTTGCAGCCTCACCTCGTTAGGAGTCATGTCACTCTACCGAAACGCAGTGTGGTTTCTGAAAGGATGGCAAGAATATACAAAGTAAGTACCGGCACCTCGACGACTACTTTTAAGATTCGTACGAAATTACGGTTGTCTGATGAAGCCTTGTTATTGTTGTAAATTTAATGTAACTGAAATCGGGTATCCTGCATCAGATTAATAGGAAATGGGTAAATATTAATAATAACTTACTTACTCTTCGTGTACCGGCCAAACTGTTGATTGTAGTCAGTTACAGACCAGTAGTCTCACCTCGAGTACGGGCAAGGTAATGGAGAGGCTGGTGGGGAAATTTGTGGTGGATGTGATGGATGAGAAGAACTGGGTGTAGGAGTACCAGCATGGGTTTAGGAGAGGCTACTCTTGTGAGACCCAGCTGGCTGGGCTTTTGGAAGACCTCGTGCAAGTTGTAGATGAAGACAAGGTGCCACATGGAATTTTAATGAAGAAATTGGATGAGCTATTGGATGACAAGTGGGTGGTAGAGTGGATAAGTGACTTACATGAAGGAAGGTGTTAGAAAGTGAGAGAGGGGAACACCTTGTCAAAGGAAGGAATAGTAACGTCAGGGGTACCACAAGGAAGTGTGCTGGGTCCCTTGTTGTTTACCATAATGGCAAATGACATGGGAGTGGGAATGGGGGGCAAGATAAGGTTGTTTGCTGATGATTGTGTATTGTATTCTGAGGTAGGTGAGGAAAACAGCTTGCAGGTGGACATTAATCAGATATTAGAATGGACAGCAGCTAATAAAATGAAGATTAATGTAAAAAAGACGAAGGTGGTGAGATTTACTAGGAAGAAGGTAAAGATCAGGGTCGGGTATAGATGAGGAGAGCAGGAAATAGGAAAGATGAAGGAATACAATTGTTTGGGAGTGGTGTTACAGGAAGACCTTGGGTGGAAGGGACAATTAAGAAAAGTGGTTTCTAAGGAAAGAAGGGCCCTGGGAATGCTGGGAAGGATCCTGAATGAGGCCAGTGGTGGGGTGAAAGAGAAAGCATTCATCACTATGGTACGCCCAATGCTGGAATATGCAGCAGCGGAGTGGGATCCTTACAATGCAGGAGAGGTGCAGGAGCTGGAGCCATCAGTAATGATGAAGGAAATGGGTTGGAGTACTTTGAGGGACAGGCGAAGAGTGGAGAGGCTTGTTAAGTTGTTCAAGGTGGTGTGGGGGGATGGGGAAGGTTAGTTACCCATTTGATCAGAAGTGATTACAGAGGGAGAGGGAACAACAGTGAGAAGCTCCAGAGAGTGTGGAGGAGGACGGAGATGGGTAGGCAGTCAATGATGGTCAGGTCGGTGAGGAAGTGGAAAGTGCTAAAGGAGGAGCTGGTGAGGGTTGAGAGTGTGGGGCAGTTCAGAAGGGGTCTGGAGGATGTGGACTTGCCACCGGGCGATAGTCCATCTGCAAGGATCTTTATTATTATAGCTAACCTAACCTAAACAAACCAACTGTAACATGTTTTTTTTTTTTGTTACGTAGGACTGGATTGGGAACTTCATCATAGGATGGTGGCAGTGGTGGTCATTATCAGATGGGGGTGGTGTCACAACAAGGGTGTCACATGGCAGTGTGCTCAGCTCATTATTGTTCTCCATAATGACAAATGATATGGGTATTGGGATTAGTAGTAAGATAAGATTGTTTGTGGATTGCTGTGTTTTGTATGTAGTGGTGGTCAGTGGTGTCAACTTACAGGCCAGACATTGACAGGTTGTGTTAGTAGACTGTGGAGGTCAGTGTTCGTAAGACCAGGTTACGTTTACAAGGAAGAGAGTGATGAGTAGAGATATTTACAGACGGGATGGGAAATTGGTAGAGAAAGCCAACTTGCATAAGTATCTAGGGGTTGTGCTGCATAGTGACGTTAAATGGACAGAACAGGTAGAGAGATTGGTGGAGAAGGGTAGAGGAGTATTGGGTATGTTGAGAAGGGTACTGAAGGTAGCAAGCTGTGAAGTAAAAGAAAAATTGTTCTGCACGATGGTATGACCAGTGCTTGACTATGCAGATGCAGAATTGGATCCGTACGTGGTAGCTGAGGTGCACAAACTGGAGACTGTGCGAGGTTAGTGAAGGGTAGGTGGAGAAGACAGAGGCAGGATGAGGGGGAGAATGTAACTATAAGCCATCTATAAAAAAGGGAGGAAATGGGATGGAGAACTTTGAAGGACAGACAGAGAATGGAAAGACTGGTCAGGATGATGATAATTTACTTTCTTATTAGGTAACCACCTGAAAGAAAGTTGTAAACTCTTGCTCAGTCACATACTAAATGCCTTCTCCAGCCCCCTTGACAGTTACCAATTACTTTGAAATTAACTTTCACTCCCTCATCGACTTCTTCTGCTTACCCCATTCTGATATGCCTATTGTCTAAATCGTCTCACTATATTCCTCCTCCCTCTATACTCTGCCTTAGTTAATAGGCAGCCTTACTTACCCCATCCGCCCTATCTATTCACCACCTTTTACACCTGACCAGCCATTCCACTTTTCTGCTTTACTTCAATGAGTCCCACTTCAGTTATTTCAATATTACTGACAGCTAAAAGTTCCAGTTGTTCCCACGAACTAGCCCTTTTCTTTGTCCCGTTACATAATTGTTAGCTTTCTAAGTGGCTGCCAAGTTCCTTCCTCTTAATAACTCTAGTAATCCTTCAATAAATCATATTAGAAATGGGCTTTGTAGGTCAGGGAAATAGTGGGTTAAAGATTTTAAAAAATAATAAAGTGTTGTGCAAAACTATATAGGCTAAGTTAGTAATGGACGACTTGAAGTACACGTCCCCTAACGTCACCGCAGGGGAAAAGTACTGTGGGAAACAAAGCCTGTTTACAAACATGCTGATTTGTTAGTTGGTAGTTACAGAAAGCAAAAATGTTGCGCATTCATAAATTTGCATACGAGGGTAAAAAGATTAGTTTCAATTTCATGGTTAAGATACGCAAATACATAAGATTAATATTTTCGTGAAAAAACGGCAAATTCCAAACAAATAATCAGTTTTCTTGACGTACATCTCATCCGGGACATGTGACGCCAAACAACTAAATGGAGGTTATGTTCGGCTGCGGTATGCATGGAGATAGGAATTGTTTCCCACACCTGACTGAAGCTCCGCCTCTTTTCAAGTCGTCCATTAGGTTGTAGGCTTTGTGAACAATAAATAATTTTTTTTTCCCAGGGGAGGTTATGAAGTGGCTGCGAAAAATTTCTGCAACACTGACCTGGATGTAGACTGCACCAGCCGGGTGTACATGATAACAGGTGAGAAATGTATTATTACTGTTGTTGTCGTCGTCATTGTTTCAATATATTATTTTTATTTAGCAATTAACAAAATGTCAGTCATTAAAAAAAAATGTTAATTTTGTCGCTTGCAGATAAACTGCATTTAAAGTCTGCACAAGGCCTTTGGTTGTAGAGATACGCAGGAGGAAAGGGGGGAATGAGTCAGCCATGGTCGTTGTTAAGGAACCATCCCAGCATTTGCTTAGAGTGATTTCGATTTCGGAAAACTGAAATCAGGATGGTCTGAGATTTGTGTTTGATAACCGAGCGTGGTCTTCAACTTAACACAAGATCAACATCAATATAACTTGAGGATACTGGTTCTTACACACAGACGGCTACCACTCACAGTCAGCACCTGTCCTTCCTGACCAATCTTCAATATTTCATGTTAGTTTGATGTAACTGTGTTGCTACTGTTTCTTCCTATTAGGGTCAATGTTTGTTTGGAACAGCTTCCTTAAGGGCGTTCAAGTGGGGAAAATCATAATTTTATATTTTTATAAAATCGGGTTACTTTCATGGGGTGCTCCAGTTCTCCCTACTCTTGCAAGACAGTGCACTTACTCAGCAGTAGGAAGTTCAGCTACCGTGTTTGGTCCTTACAGTATGTTGTTGTATTAACCGGAAAAGAGCATTTAATAATGTCAGCTGGAAAGTGATATTTAAGGTACTAGAGAAAGTGGGCCTAAAATACTGAGATAGGAGAATAATTGGCAATCTGTATAACATTTAAGTGGCTATTCATTAGATGTAAAAATAACATGGAAGAAGTAAACATAAGAAAAGTTGTGCAACAAGGACGTGCTCTCTTCCCCATAAAATTTAATGCTATCATTCAAAATGCAGTAGCTGAAGTAAGAGAAAATTTGAAAGTAAGGATAAAATTGAATGGAAAAGGAGTTGACGTTATAAGATTTACTGACAGTATAGCTGTCATGATATATGAAGGGGATTTACATATAACATCCTCAGTGACATTGATAGAATTTTCAAAGAAAAATACTATATGAAAATTAACAGCAAAACATTTTAGTTATAACATGAAATGGAGAAGAAAGACAGAAACAATGAATACCTATTGTGGGGGGACAGAACAACTGGACAAAATACAAGAATTTAGCTGTTTGGGGAGCATAATTACAAAATATAATAAAAAAAATTGGTTGTCTGTAAAATCGGTTTACTGACGATAGTTGAACGTGACAACGTCAACGCTGCCGAACGCAAAGGCCGATTGTACTTCTTTGTCGCTCGTTCCGCACTATCGCTTGCACTTCAAGCCTTACATGGAACGCCTCAGAGCGGGGTAACGCCGCATGAGTCATGTTTTTTCGTGCGTGCAGCCGGCTCTATCGAATTATAAGACGTTGTCACGTCAACAAAAGGGTAATACGGTAAGTAGGGATTCTTCAGGCCAAAACTGCCTTTAACTTTAAGAAAATTTCATCACTTACATAAATCTTAGTCTGGCCGTAAGGAAAAGGTTCATGACATCATATGTGTGGAGTGTTGCTCTATATGAATGCAAAAATCAACATTTAGAGAACCAGGAAAAAACAACTAAAGGCGTTTGGGACCTGATGTTGCCATAGCATGCCGTAAATCAGCTGGATTGATAGTTTCTAGTGAAGAAATGCTAAGAGAGTAAAAGACAAGATGATTATAGAATATAAATAAAGAAGACAAGACAAACTTATTGGATACATTTTATGTAGCACACTTGTAAGAGAAATAGCGGAGGGAATGATTGAAGGAAAAAAACATCACGGAAGATCAAGACTCACCTACATGTATTGATAGCGTAATTGTAAATACGGGATAAATTACTACATTTACAGAGATTTTTACCTCTAAGTATGTGTAGGCTACCACATATCTACCTATGGTTCAGTATTCCTACATATTGTGAGTTTTATGTAAATTTTAGGTTTGCTTGTATCCAAAATTGACTTCTTCCATTTTCCTCAGAACCATGTTGGCTTTCATGGGACCAGTAGAATGTAAAACAAATAAATGACAGCAAGCTTTACGCAGGGTGTCCGGCAACCTGGAAAACCTGGAAAATACTTTATTCCTTGTAGAACGTAAATAGCTAAATACACTTACCACATATCCTCCTCATTCTATTACATATTTTGCAGCTGGTTCGTTATTAAATGGGCTCTTGAAAAAGATTCACAATTAAGTCTATAATAAATGTACATCACAACTTAGGTAATGTTATGTAGTTAAATCTTCACAAATTCCTTAGTACTGTAATCCTGTGTGCAGTAATATTCATGTGTGTGTATGGCACTGCATACACCCTGAATTTAATCTGTTCCCAGCTTTCTATACTTTAAATTTTAAATCAGTGAACAAAACTCCTTGTATTTTAAAGCATTTACATGTTGATCGTCAATGTAGTGTGCTTAATTAATTTATCATCTTTAGTAGCATTGATAATTAAGGGAAACCTGTAAATTGATAGCTGTTTATATTTTAAATTAAAACTAAGTATAGGCCTAACTGACTGAAATAGTGAGAGACTAGAGTTACTGATGGTAAACATAGGCAGCGACAGTGGTAGTATTAATTACTTTGATTATACCTTTGTGATCATTAATAGCTTAGATGAAATAGCTGATAAATGTCATTGGCAAGGACTATGAAAACTGTTGTAAATTTACCAAACATGAATAGGTAATAATCTCATGTAACGTCGTCCAATAATGATTTCAGTGATATGATGGTGCCGGTATTGATAATGCTCATTTTGATCATGTCAATAACGTAGTTAGTTCCAGTAAAAATATCAATGAGATCATCAGTTTCGATAAAATTACTAACTTCAATAGTGTTGTCAATTTTTGTGTGTTTTCAATATATAGAATATATCAGTATGTTGATGGTTTTAAAAATATCATGATACATATACGTATATGTTTATTTAGAACATTACATGTCAGTTACGTTCTTCGGTTTTGAAATTGGTAGTTATCTATGTATTGATGGTCATCAGTATACTGAAAGCCTGCAAGCAATTTAGGGTGTTATGTGCACTGGTGCATGGGACACAGAAAAAGAGTTAAACTGCACATACTGTAGTGTCTGCTAGAGTGGTACCACTGTGGTAGTGTGCTAGAAGTTACATGTCCTTTCAACAAAATTGGTACTTGCAACTGCATTCATTAGGCATTTGTGAGGATTTGATAAGTTTCATACATACTCTACAGAATTATTGTTTTATGTCAGATTGTAATCATTAAAGGAGAGGATGAAATTTAAATGTTTGCTTATTAGTTGGCATAAAAAAATTTGTTGTGTTACATTTTTAATAATATACAGGCTTATTTCTTTGTTAAGTAACTTTTTCGTATCTTGCGAATGTTTTTATTTTGAGGAATTTTTTTCTCCCCATAAATGATAAGAAAACATGATGAATTGAGTGTACAGTGTCAAAAAGTATTCCTCGGGCTACTAATAAAAAAATTCAAACATTCGGCATTCTAAGCATTTTGTAAGATGTAGGATGTTAAAAGTGGCTGTTTTTGCTTATGAAACCCTAAAGTGATTTTTGATGGCCTTTGAGTGTTTGTAACTTCTAAACCAGTTTGTATCACAACATTTTTTTCTGTGGGGCTGGTTACACACCAGCAGGAGTTTATGCCTGCGAAAACAAAAATAATTTCTTTTCAGTCCTTTTCAGTTTACATGCCTGCAGACTTAACAAACTTTTTGGATTTTTATATTTAATTCACTGCAAGAGTAAAAAAAGAGTGATTTTAATGCATGAGGTCCAAGAGTGGTACCTAAGTTTTTAAGAATGTTCAAGTGCGATAAAAGAATAATTTTATAATTTTATGTAATAGTGTTAGTTTTGTAGATGATACTTGTGATTATAGTTTACTCTTACAAAACAATTTTAGCTCTCATAGCTTTCTCATAACCGTGCATCAGAGTCACAATTTACGTGTTACGCTGCCATGCAAATAGTAAGTAGTGTGGCCAGCTGCACGTAACGTTCACCAGGGGCAGTTGCAGCAGAGTTGTTGTTGTACAGGTGCAAACAGCGGTATTGGGAAGTGCGTGGCTCTGGAGGTGGCAAGAAGGGGAGGAGTGGTCCACATGGTGTGCCGTAACCAGCAGACTGCAGAGACATCCAGGAATGAAATAGCAGAGGAGTCCTGCAATCAGGTAGGCCTCTATGTCATGTGTCTTCCTTCTGATAACTGCTTCCACTTAAAAGTTACTGTACAAATGCAAGGACTTTGTAATCTTAGCACTTTACTTGACATATTTTTTTAAGAGGCATCCTTTCCTGAAAAGAATTGTATTGTGTCATGTGAATTAATTTTTTGTGACTCTTCTAAATAAGTTCTCAGTAGTGATGGGCAAAATCTAATGTTTCTCTAAATCTGTTTCAGTTCCAATGTTCTCCTCCAAAATCAATGATTCATTCGTTTGTAATGTTCGAACTTTCATTCATTTCAAAGTTTAAATGTTCATTCATTTCACAGTTCGAATTTTCATTCATTTCACATTTCGGTTCACTTTTTCAACGTTTCATTGATTCTGTTTGTGAAAAATCAGTTTTTTGTATAGTTCACTGCTCGGCTTTATCCATGTAATCACGAAAAAGTTTGAGCTTTTACACGCATCTGCGTTTATATTACCTGCTGTGTTTTTTGGCAAGTTAGAAGAACTTACTTAATTTATCGAGTTTTATACTGTTGGGAACAGAAAACAATGCAAGTGAAACTGATTTAATTTGGAGCTGCCTTGTTAACAAAGTTACTGGATTTAAGTCTTTTTACCACTACAGCCAGCAACTGAACACAAATAATGCAACGATACTGGGGTGCCCACAATGTGGGATCATTGTGTTAGAATTTTAGTAGCAGACTTTTTTTTTTTTTTTTTTTTTTCAAGAATAAAATGTTAAATCATAAACTAAGAATATTTTAATGACTGTACAAGTGCTATCTTGGCACTTTGTACAGAGCAGTTGTATTTGTTTACGATTGTTTTTACGAAATGGTAGCTTAAATATCTCTCCAGTGCTGAAGTGTAACATGTAGGGGAATTTTTTTCTTTTCACATTGGGTCTTAGGAAGGATGGGCACCCGAACAACGGTACCTGAAAATGCCGAACCTTGACAGGAGGAGTATTAGTATTAGTTTTTGTTTTGCACATAAAAACTAATTTTCTGAATGTCATAATTTAGCATCAATATATCTGTATATAATTACCTGCAACATCTGTACCGTCTGAAAGAGTGTGATCGAAAGCAGGGTAGGTACTCAATACTAGAAGAAGAAACAGATTAGAACTGAATGTGTGGTCAAATTGATTTTTTAAAATACCAATTCATAAGTTGAATTTTTATGACTGGTTTCATTGACTTAAAATTTAGGATCTGTTAATGTAGTAAAAAATATATTTTTAAATGTTCTTGTAAATCAGTGATTTGTAAACACTTATGCAAATTTATGAAACCGAAACAATACTGTTTTCACTTAGCTTTTTAAAATTTAAACAGTTTCCCATGTCTAAAACCTTGACTACGGTGAGAGTGAACATAAATTAACTATAGTACGAACAATGACACTTTTCTGCAGTTAAGGGGCCCTCTACCCGAGCTTCAAATGCCTTGCAGCGAGTTACGACTGTTCTTTTATGGCGAAACTATTTAATGCGAATTGTATTTGTATATCTACGAAAAGAACACACACTCCAAACTATGTTGCTATAGTTTCAAAAATTCGGCACATTTATTAAAAACATCATTTTCAGGTCCCTCAAAATGGCTAGAAATGGCTTTTACAGACTTATGACTGCCGTATCTGGAAAAAAAAAAACCGGATTTGATAAACGCAACTACAGAAACAAGCGTTAGTTTTTGAACTATGCTGGCCACAATTAAAATAATGACATCGCTTAGACTCCAATAGAAAAATGGATAATAGTGAAGCACTGTGTATGCCATCTGAGTGGCTTGCGCATACGTCGGTCAGCAGCAACCTTAACGCTCCTGCATCATACGCATTTGGCTTCATGAAGGTTTTTTTTCTCCACATATTTTACGAAGAAATCTCAGAACTGTCACTTGGTGGCCACGTGAATGAGAAAACAGTTTATCTAATTACACTCACGAAACATAGAAATGAACCAAAATCTTTGCAGTCGCTGCAAACGTTTATCTCGTTTCAGATTCTTCTTCGCAAAGAAATTAATATAAGTAACATGCCAACAAGGACTGTTTATCAGGTAGGTAATATTTATTATGTTCTCTACTCGCTATCTCATTACTGTTATCTGCGTGCTCGTATCTAGTTACACTCGTTTTCTCCCTTGCGTTCCTCAGATAAAAAGTATAAAGTTACACTACTTTGGCATGCGAGTAACTTATCGTTCTTATTCCAGACCTTCCAGCCATCCGGATTTTGGCCGGAGTCTCCGGATTTTTTATGTTGTCTCCCGCCCTCCGTATTTTTTACAGAAATATCCGGATTTGTGATTTCCACTGCATGTTTTTTCATATTTTTAATGTCGAACGATAAAAATAATCGATTATCGCAGCTAAGTTTGCGAGCGACGCGACTCATAATACAATCGATTATCGCAGCGTAAGTCGTAACTGAAGGAATCGTCGAATCGAAATATTAGTTCCGGTTCGTCGGCCATTATTGGTCTGTGACGAGTTATTTATAATTTTAAAATGTCCAGAAAATATGAAACTGTGTATAGAAATGCGTTTTCAGATGAGTACCCGTGTATTAAAGAATCTCGAAAAGGTGCTACATATGCTTTCTGTTACTTGTGTAGGTGTGATTTTTCCGTGGCACATGGCGGTAAACGTGATGTTATCAAGCATGTGCAAACAAAAAAACACAAAGAAAGCACAGTATGTGTTGAAAGTAATCGTAAGTTAAACTTTTGTGTTAAAGAAAATGACAGTGAAAGTGTTACACGTGCGGAGTGTCTGTTTACTTCTTTTATAATTGAACATGACCTCCCATTCAACTGTGCCGACCACGCCGGGGCGTTGTTTAGGAGTATGTTCCCCGACAGCCTGATAGCCAAGCAGTATGGATGTGCCCGAACTAAAACATCAGCAATTGTGCGTGAAATAGGCATTAACGAAAAGAAGAAAACAATCTAAATTCTTCAAAACACGCCATTTTCTGTTTCTACAGATGGTAGCAACAAAAGTGATGCTAAGCGGTACCCTATTGTAGTCACTTTGTACAACAAAGATTCTCAACAAATTGAAGATTGTATACTCTCTGTACCTTTACTAAAAGGTGATGCAACTGGTCAGAACATTGGTAATCTTGTACTTGCCAGCCTTAAGTCGTGTAATATCCCGCTGTCGAATGTTTTGGCCCTAAGTGCAGACAATGCACCTGTGATGTTGGGAGCGAAGAAAGGTGTTGCTGCTCACTTAAAAACTGAGATACCAAATCTCATAGTAATAGGTTGCCCTTGTCACTTAATAAATTTAGCTGCTGAGAAGGGAGCAGCATGTCTTCCTGTCAAAATTGATGAGTATTTAATCAACATTTATTATTATTTAGAAAAAAGTGCAAAAAGGAAAGAACATTTGAAACATTTCCAGGAGTTGCATAACACAGAAGTTCGAAAGATTTTGAAACATGTAAATACACGCTGGTTGTCTCTTGGAAGATGCTTGAGTAGATTGTTGCAGCAGTGGCAACCTCTTGCAAGTTTTTTTAGAACAGAAGTTTGCTGTGTAAA
>PNEQ01041891.1:0-18431 GCA_003012365.1 Medauroidea extradentata
GATTACCTTCATACCCTGCAACAACGGACGAAATGGCAAGAATCCAGAAGCAACCTTTCAATCCACCAACTTGTTCTCCTCAAGGATGAGCGAGTGCCACCCCTAAATTGGCGACTGGGACGAGTTGTTGAACTCCACAAGGGCAGTGATGGAATTGCACGTGTTGCTACAGTCCGTACTGCTCAAGGAGCTGTAAGGCAACCAGCTGTAAAGTTGTGTCCATTGCCCATTGAATGTTGAAATTATATTTCAAGGTGGGCGGAATGTTTGGACGTGTAAATAGTGTATATTGGATGTAATTCATGGACAAAGGAAACTTTCTTGTGTACCTGCACATCAGTGTGGGAATTTTGTGTTTGGCAAGTTGGCTAACCTGCCTTGCAGGATCATTGATCGGCAGTTGAAAAGATGGCGCCGCCTTGGTAAGGTGTGTGTCGTGTTTGGCGTGTTGTATCGTAGCCTTGTTGTGCAATCCTTTATAGTTTGTCGTTTTTTGTTCTTTTTTCGTGTGTATTAAAATTCACAAAACAAAGGGAAACAGTTTTTCCCCTGGCAACAAGTGGCGTGAGTTGCAAAACTCGGTGCCCGGGTGTAGGCCACACCAGGGTTACTGGCCTTTGCTGACTCTGGCAGGTAAGTCCACGTCGACAGGTCAGTTGGATGCCATTATCAGGGAGTTAATCTTGGTAGTTTGCTGGTGTTAACCTTGGTCGCCTGCCGGGAACGGGCATGTTGTCTGGACCGGAGGCCTGATGAGAACCTCAGGCTATTTGAAATGTAGATTTAGGGCGTAAATTGTCAGCCTTGGGATGGCACATGCCTCCCAAAAGCTAGAACGTCGGTGGTGCATTCAATTAGCGAGGACTTAGTGAAACCCATAGTGTTGGTGTCGGCAGAGAAGCCTGCTTCCAAGGGCTTGGCCGGGAGCTCACATGCTCTGGCCGTAAAAGACAGACGCTACAACTCTCAAGTATTTCGCCTGTCGAGGCTATAGCGATAACTAATGGTAAGTTCTGTAGTGTATTAAGTCAGACGGTACAGTTAAAGATAAATGGTATAAATATAAGTCAAAGTTAATGTTAACAATATTGGTAAAGTAAAGGAAAAGTTAAGATTTAAATTTATTAGTTGAGAGAAATTAAACCGGGAGAGAATGCAAGTCTCAGTCTGAACATCCACAAACACACGCGCAAAAAGATAAAAGTAATTTGTAAATTAAAAAAATTTACGTGACAAGGTTTCCTTTAGTTATTTTTGTAAATAAAACTCTTAAATGTCACTGATTTTAATCATTTTTAAATGATCGTTCGTAATTTGTTTTAAGTAATTCATTACTTACTTTTGAAAACTATATAATCATTTATTCGGTTCAAATAACTGTTAATAGATAATTGTCATAACTTTAAAATGTTTAAGGGTCGGTTTCACTATATCTGTTTAAAGTATCAGTTATCTGACCATATCATAAATATAAACGAAACTTTTAACTACTGGTTAAAACAGTAGTGTTTCTGAAAACACTTCTCCCGTTTAAGAAGTTATTATTAGCTAACTGCTGGTTAATGTAAATTTGGCAAGCATGCAGTAATGTTTCACGTTGTGAATGGGCATTGAATTTCTTTTTTAAGTTGCGGTTAAAATTAGCTCTTAAGCAATGGACGAAAGTGTTAAACATGCATGTCCCAGTAGTTTTTTACCTCTGAAAACAAACTTCTGATTACCCTAGTTGAAATAAAATCATACTGTGGAATGTAAAAACAGACGTAGTGATGTGGAAGCAGCAAGACGAATATTGGAAAACAATTGCAGCCAAGTTCTTTAAGGCATTTGTCTGCGCATCGACAAAATTTTAAAAGTGAAGTACGAGAATGTAAAAAGATCGACACGAAAAAAGAATAGCGAAGAGTGTATGCAAATTTTCAGGACGTGATGTGGCTTGCCAATGAAAATCACTTCGAAAGATTTGTACGAGAAATTCAAAATTCGTAATAAACATGGACGAAAGTAAGCAGACCTTTAGTGAAACTTCTATTTTGTTTCACCGTTGATGGTTTGTTGTCTAATCATTCTTTATTTCAGGTGCTACATCATGAAAACACACGTATTTAACTCAGAGTACGGTACCTTTACTATCGCTTTCTGTACCTCTTGCATGATCTGTAGAAGTGAGTAGTCCCATGATGTTTTGTTTTGCCCCTGTTAATTATGTTAAGTTACGTTTGCCTCTGATGTTAGGCAACTTTTAGATTCTTATATTTTGGTTCATTTCCAGAAATATACCCAGTAAGACCCAGCCGTGACATATCTTTGGCGGTTTGTGTCGGGTAAAGTAATTTTTGTGTTTTTCCAGACTTTTTGCTCTCGGTCACCTTATTTTAGGAATTACGCCAGTGAATGAGCAAACTTTAAAGTAATAGTTTTCTTGATGTTGCTTTTTTATTTGTTTTTAACGTGTGGGTGTTCATGTGTTAAGTAAAATTTACAGAGTCTATCAAAGGTCTTTTATTTGTAAGGTGTTAGTTAATTACGTAAAAGATAATTACAAATTTGGTCACACCATGTCATAGTGTTTTGATAACCATTCAGTTGAGAGCATTGAAGCTGCACGTAGCTAGCGCTACCTGGTAGCTGGAATGTGTAATAAGGGGAACAACTGAAGTGTGAAATTATCTGTTGGTGCGGTGGACGCCATGTTAGCACGCTCTGGTGGTGCTCTGGGAAACAATAGTTATTGAGCTTTAAGTAGCTGACGATGGCGCACACGCCACGTTAACAGTGTTTTTTAGACATCCTGATGGCCGGTCAGACGTGGCAGTTAACAGTTTTTATTTTTATACACATAATAGCTGTATTTGAAGTACTGAAATACAATTTATTAATATAATTACAGTCTGCCTTATTTAGTTGTGAGTTGTAGCTGGGTAAAATTAATTAAGTTATGTTGGGCATGTGAAATAGTTAACAATAAGGATTATTGTGTTTAGGGGCGTTGTTTATTAACTGATAAGAAAGCGACGGTTGATTGGGAGGTAGGTAAATTTATGGTTTTTCTTTCCATTGTGATTTTATACATTTAAATGCTGTCGTAATAAATAAATGGTTTGATGAAATAGTTGCCCATGAGCTGGAGTTTTGGGAGCACATAGTCGACGAAAATTAAGCTCTGCATGCGGCGGGTTGCGTATCATTTATTGATTGTATTTCGTTCACAGAGAAAAGGCAACATAAGTTGTTATAGTGGCTTTGAGGGAATCCACTGTATGTATTTTCAAAACGAGGTAGTCCTGATGATTTTTTTTTTTGTTTTGAAGAATGGCGTGGTGCCAGCAAGGATAGAAAGTACAGGGTACTCTGGTTCAATGATTGGACAGTAGCATGGAAATTTTTTTTAAGGTGTACAGTAGAACCCCGATTTTACGAGAGTCCATAATTCTCGAAAATACTGTCGTAAAATCGAGAATCTCGTAAAATCGGGGTTTTCGTTTTAGCATGACCCCCATTTAACGAGACCCTCAATTTTACAGCAGTACAATCAAGAACATGCACTGTATTAATATCTGACACCGTAAACAGAGGTTAAGTTATAAATAGTTAAAACTGCAATTTCTTTAATTTTTTTTAAATAAAGATTTTCTGGTGGTTCCTGATGATAGCCTCGTAAATTTGCTACTTCGTAAAATCCGGTACTCGTAAAATCGGGGTTCTACTGTATTTGGAGCATGCACAGCAAATGATAATATGTTGAAATTTAACATGTGTATGAAATTTATTAGGAAGTCTACTAACTTATTGGATGTAGAGATGATGGTTTATCGCTGGAAAACTTAACAGTTTGCTGGGTTTCAACACACGTTTAGCTTATGACAAAATGACTGGCTTTTACTTGTACGTAGAACTGTTTCATATTCTACATTTCAAATTCAGTTCAGTAATACTTATCCAACACATCATTGTCATGATTAGTAAGCTAGCTTCTTCCCTCCTCACCAAAAAAATTTTACAGAAAAGAATACATCTTAAAATTTAAAATACAGAAGTACTTACTGAGTACTTGTGTATTTTAAATTTTAACATGTAGTTAGTTACCTAGCAGACATTGTCTTTCTTTATCAATCATCCATAGTACAGTGTAGGGTCAGTTTTACATCAGTTATCATATCTGTTAACTATGTAGTTGTATCAATCTTCCTCTCGTGTAAATATGGTACTGTGACGTGCACTGGCACATAGCACTTGCTTGGCCTCTTATCATACAGTAATTTGAAATTAATTTTTTTTTGTCCTAATTAATATTTTTTTTCTGTTTATAACAAGTTAGGTAGGCCAACGTAGCCAGGTATAAGGATGTATATGGCGGGATCCAATATGTTAAGTGGGGATGCGAATAGAGAAAGTAACATTAAAAGTCTATTCAAAATTTAAAATTAAACTGTTAAAACAAGAGAAAAGCATTTAATTTTACATGTCAATTTTATCGGATTCATGTGGTGTTTGGACTGATTTTAAAGCTGATTTATTTTCAGGCAACTTTTTTAAGAAAACTTTTCTTATATTTTGCCTTGTTTAGATTTTTAAAATTTCAAGTGGCCTCTTAGCTTGCTTCTCCTGGAATAGATTTATTTGGCAGGCTAGTCGTAGTTCTCTTGCTTGGAAGTACGTACAGAGAAGTGCTGGCTTTTAAAATTTCAAATAAGCCCTGAGCTAGCCTGTGTTAGGATGGATTTATCTGGCAGGCAGGTCAGAGTTCACTCGCTTGGAGGCACGTATTGGGACGTGCTGGAATGCAAGGGCTCTGCAGGGCATTTCTCGATCGACGTGGGTGGTAGTGCCGTCTGCGACAACACTAAAAAGGTGGTGACCCGCGATAAATTGATGACGCTGCACATCCCCATTTAATAAACATAAGGAATATTTAGCTGGTATTATGGAATAAAACGCTTTGTAAATTTATCAGTAACTATGTTACATAGTTTGCTTCCTAAGTAAATGTCAATTAACCAGCTTTTGAGACAAGTTGGATCCTGACGTATCCCTCCGCCGCTCGACCGAGTAAGTCAAGAGTGTTCGCCCGGGAGAAGGTAGTTGTGATTCATCGGAGCTTGTGACCGGTCGCCGGGAGATGTCCGGCTAAGTTTTTCTTGTTTGTGTTTTCCATCGGTTAGTTGTCATACATCGGAGCTCATGGACGGTTGTCGGGTGATGGCCGGCTAAGTTTTTCTGTTCAAGTGCGTAAACGTCAGTTGTGATCCATTGGAGCTAGGGAACGGTCGCCGGGAGATGGCCGGCTGAGTGTTTTGATTAGTTGGGGCGTCATGGCGGCAGGAAGAGGACATGTTAATGTGGGAGAGGGGCTGTGAAACCTAGAGGACAGATTCGTTAGAAGAGCTCAGTCCAGTCTTTTTTTTGGCATACTGCCTTTTTATTTTATAGTAATGTAACCAGAAGTAGGTATTTATCACCGCGTAGTCAGAACTAAGGTAGATAAAGTGCCGGACCAAGTACTACTACGGAGGCAAGCGGCAAGTCGTGATCCGTAGTAGAAAAATCCACCTGAAGTAACCCTGGGCGAGCACGCGCAATGTGAATTGCCTTTGTCTTTAAATTGCGTCAAAAGAAAGGTTCAATAACAGAGAAAAAAAAATGCAGATGATATGATTTTTCTTATTTTTTTATCAGTTTCTGACTAACCTCACTGCTATCCAGGCTTCAGTATTATAGGCACCGCCTCTGCATCAGCTCGCTTGTTTTTGCCATTTCTTTCCCCTGCTAACTACTTGCAATAGCAACGGAAGAGAGTTACGTCCTTGAATCAACAACAACACGCAGCAGCTGCAGACGACCGTTTAACTACGACTACTACTAATAGAGGGAGGAGGTCGCAATAGAGCAGCACCACCACTGCACAATATGTTTACTTCCATAAATCCTGACTTTTATGTAATAGCACAGCAGTAACATTTCATTTCACCACTGCTAGTATACATGTGTGAAGAAAATGATATGGTGTGCAACTGCTAGAGTTTTAGGTTTAATTATACTATACAGTACAGTAGGCATTTGCGAAGGTCTGTTTTTAAATGTGAAGCGAAGTCGAATCGAATCTTGAATTGAGCGAAGGAATGTCGAAGGAAAGTCGAAGTATTTAATTTTTTTCACATCAGACGGCAAAGAAAAAAAAATTTATCGCAAACAATTGGTAATGAAAAAAATATATAAACATACCGTATTTACTCACGTATCCTAACAAATTTTTTTCTTATGATATTTTGGGTTCAAAACAGGAGGTGCATAAGATATACGAGGATTATTTAGTGAGGTTATAACCTCCATAACTCGAAATTATATTACGAAATACTTAAATGTCAACTTATCTGAGCAAAACCAACTTTAATTCAATGTAACATGAACACCTGCCTATGAAACGTAACATTTTAAGCATACACTATTCCAACCGCTAGAAGAAGACATATTTACAACCACAAATTTCCCCTTTGCATAAGAGGTAAATTTCTTTGTTCATTATCGCCGATGACAAAACTAAAATTACCGAAAATGGCAATTCTAATTTAAATGAATCTGCAGTCTTTACGGTTTAAGATTAAAGTCATAATAAATCGCCACCGTAATATAGAACGGGAAACGTAAACAATAACATTGTTGGAAACACCATAGATGAATGAGCAACATGGAGGCATCACACTCCGTTAAGATTTTCTCATTTGTGATCGGGACCACTTTAATGCTGATTTTACTCTAAAGCTTGCAGTACTACTGGTATACAGTTTTCTATGATTCTTTGTTCTGTGTTTACGTAATATATCTTCACGGTAAAGCAGAAATTACAGTGGTATTCAGCTAAAAAAATGTTTGATGCAGAGTTCCGAACCACTGTAAATGGGTGCCAGGAGAATCACCCTCTCCATAAGGGGGAAGATCGCAAACAGACTGTGTTGGCTTCAACTCAGTCCTCGAGCCCAGGGAGTATTTCTCCAACCACCTTTGACGCTCGGCCGCTTCTCACCGAGTCGCCTAGCCCTAGCTACTCCTTCCCTCGCCCCCCTTCCATCTTCTCCCTCACCGCCTCAAATGCGCATACGCCGGGACTCCGCCACTATGTGGGTAAGGAGGGGTGGAAGGAAAGGGGGAGGGGTAGGCACTCCGGGACGGAAGCAAGGGAGAGATATGAGCAGGAATTGAACACACCTAAAAAGGAAAAAGCAAGTAAACTAAGCCCTTACTAAAACCCAAAATAAAATCACTTATCAAAAATATATCAACCATAGCAACCTATAAAAAACCAAAGAAAGTGGCTCACATGTAACTTTCAAAGTTGCCTATACCACAACCTACAGCAATATCACAGAGTAGTCTTCAAATGTTCTATTCGTACTTTTTAGTGCCCATGCAGTAAAACATGGTATATTCTTTATATTCTTCCTAAAATGCTGATAACATCAACCTGTCTTGGCCTAAAGAAGAAGACTACTTGTATTTTAAGTGTTAGTGATGTGTGTTGTGTCTCATTTTGAAATGTCAATTTGCAACGTGACAAATTCTGCCTTACTTCCCCTACACATTTTGATTACTTCAATCTTGACTGACCACAACAAAAAATACCTAACCATTTTGGTTAACCTCACGATTCTAGTGACTGTTTACAATGAGTTTTTTTTTACAGCAACATTATTCAGCGACAGGCAAACCAATATTAAGGACATTATTAATGTCTGTTGGTTAGCTGCTGCTCATTATCAGCAATCTTTTGAACCTGTACGATTACTGATGCTTTATTGTATAGACCTCTAGTAGTAACTACCTTGACATTCATTGTCTCATTAGTGATTTAATTGTTGCTGTGGGCTCTGCCCTACTTTAATACTGTCGACCTGTCAGAGCTGCCATCCCCGTCCTGTCGAAGCAGCTGACCTGTACTTCAGGAAACATTTTAATAATTCAAAATATTAAGAACAAAATACTGAAATCAAACAAAATTGAGGAATCTGTATCATAACTTTTGTTATTCGACCCATCCTACTTTTTTCCTCTTGACCTTTTCAAGTAAAAGTTTTGACACAAAATTGTAAAATTAATGTCTAAAAGTGAGAGATTTCAAACCCAGTAAATACTAACACTATATGACCAAAGAAATGTCAAAATTGACTAAGGTAGTAAAAGTGCACAATACGTTTGAGAGTCCATTGAAGTTGCCAGTCCAACCACAAGTTTAAGATCTTAGTATAATGTAACTCATGCCAACCTTAACAGATTACTGTCCGTGTCAAGCGTAGGTCATACTGGATAAAGTGTGCGATTTTGAAAGACTAATTACTTTTTCCTTTCAGTTGAATTATAATTTCCTGCCACACATTAACAGAAACAAATATGTCAATGTAACAAAGCATATAGATTGTACAGCAGTCAAACGTTGGCATCTTAGGTCACAATAAGTAATATTTGTTTATTATTACTTTAGACAATATTGTCTTCAGAAGTGCTCACTTTATTGTGAACCAACTACAATAGCTTCGAACTGTGTAGGTTCCATTCTGGAAATGCATTAATGAGTACTAAGTACTTTACTGTAAACAAAGACGTGATAATGAAGGGTAGAGAGAATGTGATGCACAGACTACAGTACAGACCTTGGCTCAGTGTGGGGTACGAGGGGAAGGCCTGGGGTCCATACTGCTGGGACTGGGGTGGCTGCTGTGGAGTGCGAGGGTACAGCGTGGTCTCCAGGGACTGCAGACCCTCAGCAGCGTCTCTCGCCCCGTCTGCAACCAGTGTCATCATTCCTTCAATGCTACACTACAGTTCACATCAGTATATCTTCAACGTGAACACACTCACTCTTAAATTACAAGCACAACTTAATTTCTCAGACATCTCTGACCGAGAGTGCCACAAGAGTAAGGTAAGAAAGACGAAAATTTAAGCTTAAGGTGCTCAAAAAATAACCCAACAAAAATTTACTTGTGACCAAATGCTCAACTCAGAGCTGGTTAAGTGGCAGCATACGAAAATCATCAATTGGCGTGAAAAACTATAAAGAGAGCATATAACAAAAACCAAAACAAAGTGAAATTGAGTTCAAAATGTTAAAAAAATAGCACAGAATGAATATCATGTGTAGAAATATAAACTAAACAACGTGTAATGAATGTGCTGTAGACGTGACATTTAACAAAATATTTAATATGTATAAAGTATGTCTGTCTTTTTGTTGCCACCATCTTAAAACCCTGAACAATAATATTACAGACGTGTTCATAGAGAACCTGATAACTAACAAAACTTGGTCACAAGACAAATTTAAATATTATTTTTTCTACAGTTATATGTCTTTAACTTTGTGAAATAATCCCAACTATAGAAAGAAAACTTCCTGGAAGACAGTTCTGTTATACTGCATACAAGATAAGGTGGAACTTTCCTGATAGTTTAACAGTTGTACATGAATTGTTCTCCTTATTAAACACAGATTTAAAAAATAACTTTAAAATATAATTATGTAACTATATACTGGCATAAAGACACTAACATTCAAACTACAGCGATACTTGAACACTATATATCAGCATATTTGCTGTGTTAGGTACATAGAGGGTTAGTCTGATTTGACTGACAAACTTTGAGGGGTACATCTTGGAGAATAAGACTGGTTTCCTGGCGACACAAAATTGGTAATAATCACCCCTCTTCATAGTAAAATGGGGTACGCGGGACAATTATTGTGTGGCATTTCGTAACCACAACATTGTATAGTCATTTAATGTCTGTTTATGAAAGAACTAGCTGTCCCTTTGCGGCTTTGCCCGCGTGTACTATAGAAAAGAGTAACTAACTTTTAGTTACGTGTTAATTGATGGTGATACTATATTCTATATTATACTATATTCACTGTTTATCTTTAAAACATCGAATACAAACAGATTTGACCAGTCCACTGTGCTAAGCGTACTTTAATTGCAAAACTTCTTTTTTTAATTCATCTTTATTTCTGTATAAAACAGCTGCCCGGCTGCGGCTTCCATCGCAAAACAGCTGCCCGGCATTTAACAGCCATTACTATTGCGGTTGTCAGCGAGTGTTGAGTGTTTTCCTCTCTTTTTTTTCCCCCGCGGTCGCAAATTAGATAAAAACAATCCTTGATGCGGATTATATATCATGCTAAAATTTCAGCTCGATCGGTGCAGAACTTTTTTAGTTTTTGAAGCGTACACAAACACCTACATTTATATATATATATATATATATATATATATATATATATATATAGATCTGTGTTACACAAGAAACTGTAGCCTTAGTAAATCACCCTCTGGTCTACTTTTCATATAAAAATAGTGACTGAAGTATCTGAGGGTAGACCGGAGTGACGTTGCTCAAATATTTCATGAAGGAAGATAATTAGTCTCAACAGTGCTCATTTGAAACTTCATGCCAAAGTAAAAAGTTTGCGGAACATTTTTACGTTAAACCTGAAATTGCTAAAAGTGTGAATATCTCAACACAATGAAAAGTAATTTCTACCATAAATACACCTTTTGTTAATTTACATGTATACAAAGTACAGCTTTTTTTGTGTGTCATAAATTTCAGTACCAGAACTGCTTACTGGTAAATATGAATTAACCCCATGTTTCTGAAGTTCATCTAATAAAATTTGGAATGTCAAAACATCACAATTTTTTGTTTCCGATTCCAATTTGAAAACCTACTACTCAATAGCACTTTTACCATTCTCTGCATAGAAAAATAGAAGTTTAGTAATCTATTATTACATAAATTGTATTTTGTATAGTTCAATGTACAGACAGAAATATACAGGAAACTCTGCTTGATGAAGCTTCTTTAACTTATCTAAAATACAGATATTTAAATTATGTTCAAAGAAAATATGTAAAATTATATATTGTTAACAAATAATTAGAACTGAAAAATTATTAATAATAATCTAAATTCATTACATAACAAAAAAATTACGGTAATTAGTCATTCCAATTAAAATCAAATGTGGTAAGCAAAAATTATGTAACAAAAATAAACTAAATCCAGTACGGCATCAACGTTGTACCTTACAAATACACAGTACAATTATTTATTTTTAACCCTTGGCAGTACTGGATCCAAACTAAAACTGTAATTGTGCGAAGGCTGTGTTATTATTTTCGTTCCTGTTATCAGCACTTAGTTTTATTAATATACTCGCTATAAATGCAAGTGAAAAAATTTCAGTATTTGAGCCAAATTAAAGCTTATTTTACGATGACAGTGTTTTAAATATTTCCATGGTTTACATTCCTATTAACATGGGATTTTATTATTCCAATTATTATCAGAGTGAATGCAAGTACAAATAAATATGACGTACGAATAAATGTTAAGTAAGCTTCTTAGCTTATTTTCTATCTAGGCCTATTTTTTTATACACGAAATACAACGTAACAATTTTTTTCTCGCATAGATTACATAGTGTATACTGGGTAAACTAACCTCTCATGGTAGGGACGTAGCCAGAGGATATCTGGATAGATCCGCCCCCCCCCCCCAAAAAAAACGAAAAAAAAAAAAAAAACTGTTCGAAAATAAAATAAGTCAAGTTATATTCACACTGTAGGTACAAAAACTGCTTAAATTGCATAATTTTGCACACAGAAAGTGAATAAATTTTTTCCGGGGGAAGACGCCCCAACACCCCACTTCATGACATGTGATCGATGTCCTTTATCATCTAGTGAAAATTCTCAAGTTGATAACCCCCCTCCCTTCCCTAACAGAAATCCTGGCTATGCCCCCGTCTCATGGTAAAGAACTAAGAATAATATTTTCTGAGAATCGAGGCGGTGAAACACTTGATTCAATTATGTGAACGAATCAATGGTATCGAATTTGACACCCCTAAATAAAATAATCACTATTTATTGCCTTAAGGAACAGTCTTGGCCGTTTAACTGTAATGCAGTGGGTTAATAACATATGTTTATTCTCAAAACAATTATTCATGTTAATGTATCTACGAAAATAAAGCATTTAAGCGAGAATTTATAGTACTTCTAAAACATCATACACATTGGAAATACTGTTTCCAAACTCTCCACATGATGCAAGACAGCAT
Organism: Medauroidea extradentata; assembly: GCA_003012365.1. Lineage (NCBI taxonomy): Eukaryota > Metazoa > Arthropoda > Insecta > Phasmatodea > Phasmatidae > Medauroidea > Medauroidea extradentata. The sequence continues at coordinate 12,119 of PNEQ01041891.1, forward strand.
TTTTGAGAAAGTGTAGACAGTCTTCTTCAAGACTATACTTGGTGATATTCCTAAATTCAAACCGTACTCCATATCCATTATATCCCCATAATGTACTTCACTATGTCAAATTCTGACTGTACTTCAAAATATTATCCTCAATTTCTGAGCAATCTTTTTGGCTATCGATGATGATTCCTTTTTGCACTTCAATGAGCTTTCTCTAAGAACTCGAGAAGACGTTCAGCTGACACTTATTACTATAATATTTGTTACCGAGTGTTAGTCTTCTCAGTAACCACACATGTAAAAACAATGGTTACTTGTAATGAACTAGAAAAAATATACTCCTACCTAGCAACAATGCACGAACTTTGACATAAAGGTTGCTTACATGACTTGAAAATAGTCTTATTAACATATAGGACATAGCATATTGTACTTTTTGAATTTGAAGAAAAAAAAAAATTGCAAAATACTATCAGAGTATAATTTTGACATACATTCACAAGTCTGTTGTCGCTCCGTTACCTGATTCAATTGGCATCATAACTAATAGTTTCATCACAAAATAAACTATTGGAGATGAAACAAGGCTATGATCATGATGCAGCTCAAAACTTAATTCCTTAAAGTTTTAGCTGACTGTGTAACTTAGTATTAATGTTTGCTAGAATACTCATTTCTTATCACAAAACGTACTACTGAAATAGCAAAGTTCCAAAATTTTATAAAAATACAAGGAAAGAAATTATACGCGTTTTTTTCCATACGATATGGAAATAGTAATGCACTTGGCCAAGTCTATTAGTATCCATTAGTTTCAAAACTGGGTATTAAGTCAACACAATTTAATGACTTAGTTGTTAAATAAGAAAAATGAAGCACGGCATAATCAATAATAAGACTTGTCAAGCAATCACGTCAATAGCAAGGCTGGTTCACAGAAAGCAGATAAATTGTTCACAACAAGGTTCAAACCCCTGCAGAACTGCTAGTGCAGGCTTCCAATTCCAACTTCAGATAGGAAGTTACAGTAACCTAGGAATTACAATCAATCAACTGATGGCTACAAGGATCAGGCAACAAGTAGGTGATGATTAAATATGCCTATATTAATTCCAAGCAGTAAGCGAAACCTGACAGAAGCTACGAGGCCTCATTGGCTAAGCCTCCCTCAAGGGTACGGAGTCCAAAGTACTGCCAGACTCTGTACTGAAGAGCGTACAGTCTAACCAACTTCAAGGGGATATGATCTGTATTACTTACAATCTAAAACACTGAACTATGCATCCATGAACTTAGACAGCAGTTGACTGCAGTACATTAAGAATGTCTGCAAAACAATAGGAAACACTTTGTTGCTTTATAGTAGAAGCAATGATCTATAAAACGTCTGTTTCAACTATAATCCCAATATTTATCTTATATACATAAAAAAAAAGAAAAGAGATCAATCTTGTTGGAAGTGGATTCTTATTGACAAAGTGCACCTTCCTATCTGCCACTTTGAACAGTATTTTATGCAATGATTAAAGTCAAACTAATTCGCAAAATCATCCGCAACAGCCTAGATTAATGCAGTGGCCACAGACATGGCTTTTACCTGTACAAGTGTGGAAGCATGCAATAAACCCACAAATGATTTCTTTATTATTGGCTTTCAGTCATCTAAGGCACATCGAAACAACTGTCGTACAATCAGACATGAAAGTGAAACAACACATGTTACCGGCATTGAAACTTATCTACAACACATCCTCACTCCTATACCTCTAGCAATGACGTGAACCTTTTGTACCTCTAGCAATAATTGGATTATGGAAGACAAGTGCAATATTCTACCTAGAATACATGTCCTAATGATGATGCAAGATAAATGCTGACTTCTGCTGCACTTTATCAAACAGAAAACTGAAGCTATGTCGTTCATGAAGAGTCAGGCACAGTCCTATGTTACTAGATGTTCGTGGCATGACTTCACTGTGTGAGCATTGAGGGTTATTTCCAGGGGAAGGACTCCAAGAGATGACGAGTTCTGTGAAAGTCAACTTACAACAAAACTCTTCACTTTTACCTTTCTGTTAATTGGTGAAGCTTGTTCAATGTGTAAAGAACAGAATGCAGTTGAACTGCGTAGAGAAGTGGGTTTGGTCAATGCCACGTTGTGCATACATATAATAGTGTGCCCATGTGCATATATCTGTCTCTAATTTGGTGACATCGCTGTCTGAATCTGCCCATTTAAATGTATACAAATCTATGCTTATTTCACATCAAATGTGATTTTTTAAAGAAACTATGACGCATAAGCTGATCGGTTTGTACAAAAATATACTATGGTAGAAATTCCACATCTTCATATAACTAATGATAGATCATTTCAATCAATAATATTTATTGTTGGTTAAGTATGTGCCTACGTCAGTTCAACCAAGATGACTTACGGCTCATTGTACTGTACTCCGTGAAAGCTTTAACAAGGCAATATTTTTGTACAATGAATTAAAACCACTATTCGCAAAATATGTTCTTCAAAATTATGTTATACTACACCTTAGTAATTAAAGTCATATAAACTGTTTGCTTGCCCGTAAAGAAATGTTTGTGCAGTGTAGTTAAGTGATTTTTTTTTTTTTACATTTATAGCTAGGGTGCAAAACAGTGGTTAGTAGCAAAGCCAATATTTCATTGAAACCATTTGTTTTCATTTTTAAAGTAATGTTCAAGTTGATTAAACAATCAGGTAAAGGTGGCCTAACCTACAATCCACACGTAGCTTTGATTTAAATGAAATCAAGTAGGTCTTACATGAAAACATATACCAAACCAGGCTGTTATCCAGTGTTGACAATATTTCTATATAGATGGCTCATACATAAAAAAAAAGATATATATATTTTTTTTTGTAACGTGTCAGTGCTCTCTAAGGCATTGGGTTGAGCAACCTGACAAACCACACTACCTTCCCCTCCCCTACTTGCTACCTAAAGCCCTGGCAACGAGACAGCGGACTGCGCCCCTACCGCCCCACCCATCTTCCTAGAACATTCAACTTACATCAACCAACATGGTCTGCGAGCTCTGAGAATATTATGGGCGTCGTTGCCGGCAACTATAAATACCAGCCCACTGTGAGCATGGAGAAGCGAATGCGGTGTTAAGGTGGTGAGTGTTCGCAACAGACGAGGCAGGACCAGCAGATCGAGGAGAGGCTACGGAGCTGTGGGCGACAGTGACACTCTTTGAGTGGTGTGAGTTAAGTGTGAGAGTGGACGAACAGTTGAACTGTAGCTGTGCATTGTGAGACATTTCTAGATAGAAACTTATTTGGTCAGAGGACTGATTTGAAAGAGAGATGTTATTAATTATATACTACAGCAGTATATTTGGCTTTTAGGGAGATTACCTACACATAATATTTGTAAGAGTTTAATTGAAAAGGATGAATCGTGAATGTTGAATACATAATGTAGAGTGTTTATAGACATTTTAATTAAATTAAGAACATTAATTCCCTATACTAATTAATTTAATTATCTAAGCCGTCCATTCAAAACGAAACTGGTTGCGTCCAGGACAGCAAAGTTGTTACAATATGAATAAAAAATATATAATAAAAAAGGCAGGTAAAATGCAAATTAAATAAAGACAATGCAGAAAACATACCATAACTAAGAAGTCTGAATCAGTGGTCTTCAACCTTTTTTATCAATAAAAGGCCCATTATTTTCCGCCTGAATTCTAGTAGGCTGCACAAAAAAAAACTCCAAGGATGTGAATCATGACATATTTTTATAGAAAGCTTCCTTTTGAACACTTACACCAACACAAATCGGCAATTGTTTCCTCATACGTTTCACTGTACGCTTTATTTGATACGGTGAAGGACACACAGCACAGTTACGTTGAACACCGACGATATACCAGGAAGAAACACATGTCGAGCAACAGCGTACCGTACTATTGTGAAGATACGCCACTGCAATGATGTACGTCCACGACAGTACAGTACGTCTTCACAGAATAGCAAATTCGGTGTGACAAGACATTTTCCTTGAATGCAAATTTTAAAAATATGTACCTATCTGAGATAAGCTAGGAATCAGGAAATACTGCTTACTGGAAAATTATTTTCAGGACGCAAAAACCAGTCGGCAGTAGCCCACAGACAGATCACCAATGGTCTACATTGTAACCAACATAACCTTGACCTAAATGTGACTAAAAATTGGTTAATCTTATTAAAGGTAATTGTAGTGGTATTTTGAATGCTAGTTGTTAATATTTAGAGCTAAATATACCTAATTTTAATAAAAACCACTATGGCTTGGCTACCCACACGAAATACTTATCCATACTACTACTTCTAGAATATTTTCCACGGACTCTCGTGTGTACAGCAGGCAGACATTTCTTGTACACACTAAAAACATTACACAATGGTTATCACAACCACTGCCACAGAAGTAAAGGTCTGGCCACTGGCATTGAAAAGTGACTCTCGTATGACTGAATGGCGCCGCTGGTACATTGACCGAGCAAGGTGGCCCCACTGTAACACATTGGACTCACATTCAGGAGGAGACTGGTTCAATCCCAGGTTCCGGTCATCCTGATTTAAGTTTTCCATGGTTTTCCAAAATTACTACAGGTAATTGCTAGGACGTTTCCTAACAATAGCCATGGCAGACTCCTCTCCCAACTCCCATCGTACCAAGTTGTGCCACTGTCTCTAATGACCTCGCTGTCAGCGAAACGTAAAGCCCACTTTGCCTTACCTGGTACAGTGGTGTTTTGACACTGCATAAGTGTAACTACAAGTAACTAGTTGATGTCGAAGGAAATAGAGGCACTAGCCATATGACTATGTAACAATGTTAAAACAACACTGTACTAGCAGCGCTCTCAATCATAAAGCTGCCAACTTAATAGCATTGGTAGATAGGCTTGTGTCCAGACCTGTAATTTAATTCTGAGACCATGATCACAACTGTACTGTTGTATAAAATATTTACTTGGACCATAGAGAAATGTTACACTAATCACACAATGAACATTGAGTGTTAGGATTGTATTTCTACATTCTTTAATAAAATGCTAGCACATAGTCCTATATAATTGTACAAGGTGGCAATTTGGTAGCATAAGTCGTAACTAAGCCTCGTTTTATTTAAACAAAACAGTAATATTTCCTTGATTGTAAAACAGAAATTCATTCAAATAAATATTTCTACGTAAGCCATTCCAGGAAATAACTCGGATATTGTGTAACAGCAGACACAACTACAATGTTGCTGCAGTAAATTAATTAATTTTTGGGGAGCACAGTTTACAACAAAAAAATAACAAATGTTAATAGTAAAATGTTTGCAACAAAAATTTTTTACCAACTGTATAGGTGACATGATTTCTAGCAATGCTGACAACACATTTGCTGCCACTACTATGCTTAACAATAAGCAAGGGAAATAAATGGAGTTAAATAAAACGGTTATATTTTACGAACAATATTGAAAATATAGTAACATTTTTGTTACTAACTTCAGTTCCTGCCTTGCTAACTTTGTTAATAACTAAATAAACAGTAAAAGACTGAAAATTCAACTATGGCTCCTGAGGAAGAAGTAGGAATTGCCACCTACAAGCAATAGTTCTGAACTAAAGACGATGGGAACTAGCTCATCAGTATATCACTAAATCCAGACAACCACCAGGTCTCAATATAAGATAACATCCCCAGTCATTCAGCTTCCCACAACCACTGTACCCGTATATCCTCATTATCCTCTTCCACGTGACACTTTTGAATCTCCCGCCTCACGTCAGTTCAACCATTGGCTGCTAGGTGCATCAGCATCGAAGCATCAGCAACCACACCGCAGTCAGCCATGTCTCTTTGCCAGAAGAAGTTGTTCTAAGCAATGAAATGTCGCGATACGCGCTTCCGCGATTATGTGTCGTCCTATTTGTGTGTATCTGTCAAGTACTAAAACGTGAGTACTTGTGCTTCTGTCTTTTGTACATACAGGAATTTATGAAGTTTGTGTAAAGTTCAGAACTGGCCAATCAGAGATGTTTAACCTCTGGCCCCGAACAGCTACACATTATTCTCAATTCTTACCTTGCATCCGTTTAGTGTCTTCACATAATTTTAAATTATGGTTCCACAAACATTCCCTTCTATTAGTCTAAACTTTTTCTGTTAAACAATACGTTACAATAGGCAACCAAAATAGGCCTATGTACTTTCCAGAAAAACATTACACAGCCAACTTTGCTTAGCCAGTAACTATTAGCAAATTAGAACTTTTTACTGCCCAACCTTGATACA
>PNEQ01041891.1:18531-43767 GCA_003012365.1 Medauroidea extradentata
TATATATATATATATATATATATATATATATATATATATATATATATATATATATATAGACAGACTCTAAAATACCTACACTGTGTTGATTGAACACAAAAAGGGAAATAATAACATCTCAGCAATGGCATAAGATAGTGTAATGTGAGTGAACACAAATGTCTAAAAATTCAGTTATCTATCATTTTTGTCGCTCTCATCTACTGACAGGCCAAAGCCATTCTCGTCAACATTTCTTTCCATACAGCAGCCAGGCCACATGTGAGGTAACATTTCCTATATCCTCTTCCATTCTCCACCATCTACAGCCTGATTAGCCTTTCAGTCTTCTCCTTTCCTTCAATGAGCTCCACCCCAGTTCCTTCAGCACCGCTGATGGATGATAAGTTCCTGAGCCCTCACCCACCTTGCTGCCTGTCTTTGAACCTTCTTCAGCTACCACACCTCCAATTCCACATATGGGCTCCACTCTGCTGCATACCCTAACATTGGCCATTGTAACACACACATTTTCCTTCACTTCACTACCCTTCCCAGTTCCCATCATACCTAGAGCCCTAGACACCACTCTCTCTACCTGCCTTCTCCACACTCTGCAACATTATGTCTAGGTACTTGTATTCTTCCTCTACCTCCTAACCTTCCCATCTGTAAGTATACATCCGTACTCCTAACCTTCTTGCTTGTTAACATGACAATCTTTGTCCTCACTTTCATTTTATTATCTTACGTCCACACTCGTAACTCTTCAATGTCATCCTGCAACTTGATCCTTCAACCCACCTACACATATAACACACAGTCAACGGCAACCCACTATCAAACCCCAGTCATAGTCATTATGGTGAACAACAACTTACAAGTAAATATAGTTAGCATAGATTAAGTAATTTCATAAAACACTCTTGCACATTTTACAACTTTTATAGCCACGTCACAACAGTTTTTTTACGAGACCAGAGGGGAAAATAAAAATATGCCCAAGACAAATTATTCAAGTAGTTTATAAATCCCAAAAAAATACAATTTTAATTTTTTAAATTTTAATCACTGTTCTATAAAATACTGCCACAAATTTTGAAACTCAAATGATAATTTCTGTCAGCCACTCACGTAAATACACACAGGTTCAAACAAACACACACATTTTGCCTGTCTTGTGCAAGAAATGTCCATACAGTGACACATGGGCTCGGACAATAACCTTCTCAGATAATATTTTGTTTTGATCCTATAAACAACATGTGAAGGAAAAGCACAACCCAACACTATAAAATATGATTGGTGCAGTGAAACAGGCTGTACCTTCTGGCAGTACTCTTCTCAGCAGGTGTGCTGTCATTCAATATCGACACACGTCGGCCTGATCTAAGAACTATGAGCAGTCCGTTCCATGGTGTCAGGATGTTACGACTAACTGGCCGCTGTACTATTTATTAACACAGTGCTTGGCTGTGGTTAGTCTGTATTACAGTGGAACAAGAAGTTCAGGCATAACTTAATTTGCCCCAGCTACTCCAGTTGCCATGAAGGACTACCAATGCTCAGTGACAGTGGACGAGATATACAACCTGCACGGGTATTCAGCGGAATACCCTCACCTATTAGCAACAGCAAAACTTCACAACCAAAACAAAAACTGGTAGGTTAGGTAACACTCAGTTGTCGCGATACAACATATGCTCGCTTCAACTACCCAAGCAGCCACACGTTAAAGCTGTTTTCACGATAGAGTGACGTGACCCTCAGCGATGAGCATCAGCCAATCAGAGCCTTGACACTAGTGACGGACGCCGAGAACGTTGTACGAGCAGCTGACATTGGATTTGACACTCATCGCTGGCGACGGATACAAAGAAGAAAAGTTGTATACATTAACATGAAAGCAACTATTTTTCAGGTTAGAACAAATTAAAAATAAATTTTATAGTAATAAAATTATATTAAATACCTGTATTTGTTTAAATTAATGTAATTTATTGTGTATGCTCGTTAAAAACAAACAAATATATTTGCCTTACATTGTTTTCAGGTAGAAAATGTAAACTATGTTTTCTGTTTGATATTTATTTAAATAGTTGTGAGCATACTAAACATTTATCATTTATTTATTTTCTTTATACGTTTCTTCAAAATATGTTCACGATTACCAAGTTATGTCTCTAGCAAATAGATGGCAGGACAAGTTTGTGTCACCAGCAGCCGGTGATATTATGTGGCTATATTATGTAGAAGTAAATCGTTGTTGGCTGCATTGGAAGTATTGCGCCGCTGTGTTGTGAAAACAGCTTAAAAGTGAATCTCCAACAACACTTAGTGTACGTACATATCCGCGAAAGTAACAGCATTGATTGAACCTTCCAACATTCACACGATAAAGTAACCTATGGCTACGTAATTGAGCTGGTCAACTTTCTACTATGTATGGATGTTAAGTGGAAGTCAAAAATCCAACTATTAGTAGTAAGAACACAAAACTTAATTTGACTGTAATACCACTGTTCAAATCCATCCATCTGTTCAGTTGTAAATTATTTTACTTGTTTTGATCAAAACCGTTACCGTGCTATCATTGATTGCAACATCTTGCTCTAACAAAAATAAATACACCACAATTTTGAATACGAATAAGCATATCATGTAAAACATTAGTATTATATAAGCCATTACAGTATTTTTTGATAATACAGCAATTCCTTCAGAGTACTACGTGTGTTCCATCATTACTATCCAATCACATACGAGCACACACAAGCTTCTCTGTTATTAATAAGCAGCATATGGTCACCATTCATGAGGTTATGTCAGAACTGCCACAGGAAAGTGTGTTGGCCCTTTGTTATTTACCATCATGGTGAATGATAAAAGTTTGGGAATTGTTGGTAAAATAAGATTGATTGGTTAACATGAAGAATTGGTATTCATTCAATACTGGCCAAACTATTGATTATACACACATATTTTATTGATAAATGTTTCTCTAGGAGTAAGAAATAGGTAGTCCTACATAAAGAAAATTTTTGTTAGGTTAGGTAAGATAGATTAGTTTAGGTTAGGTTACCTAACCTATCTAACCTAATGAAACACCATTTACTTATGACTACTTCTAAATACTGAAACTGTTCTTATCAGTAAACTATACATCTAAAATAAATAATTGGGTCAGTATACAACGAGAAGCAATTCTTAATAATTAGCTATATTTCATTCCTTTTCAAGAAACTAAAACCGCACAAATTAAAAGAATGACTAACTAGCAATTCTAATCACGAAACGTTCAGAGATCTATACAGTGATGTGTGTTTAGTCAGTAAACCTAAGTAGGCCTTATATTTGGCCCAACCAAATAATATATTTCGGCCAAATGCCAGGTAAATATTTTTGCTGACGAATACATATGCTCTTCTTTGTCAATACAACTAAATACCTAACTACGTGACTGCACACAGGTTTCATTATAAGGTTCAACAAATTCATTACCAAGTTCTGAACCTCCATCCATTGCGACAATATGTTTGGACACTATTTTTTTGCGGCCCACGACTATGACAGCCCTCCGACCAATAGTGCAGCTATCATATTAGGTTACAATATTAAAGAGACATATAAGAATAATCTTCTGAGAATAATTTTGCATACAGTTAAATATTTCAGACCATTTGGATGGAACACATATTAACACCCAGCCAGACCTGGGATAACCCAGAACCCCTCGTACCAAAGTCAGTCACCCAGCCAACTGAGCTACTTTCAGTTATAAATCATTATACTTCATTTTGTCAATTTGTTGCACTGAGAATGTACCAGTATGACAGATCATTCAGTTAGTTACACTAACAAATATAACAGTCACCAAAACTGCAAAATAGCCTGCTGCTTAGGGTTGGAATACCTAAAGACAAACATTGGCCTATGGATTAGCTAAATAAAGAAAATTTTAGGAATATTTCCAAACAAATAATGCCTATTGCCACTGCATTCACCCATATTTTACCTTCACGTGTTTAGCAATTTGTCAGCAAGGCTACAAAAAATTTGTTGAGTCAACAAAATCGACTGTGTTTGGTACCAAATTAATTCCAGGTAACGATATTTGGTGCAATAATAGATTAAGTCTGTTGTCATGTATTTAGTAAAAATATTTATAGTCTGTCTCATGAAAGAATTCATTTTTTTTGACAGTTTTGAAGGCTACCCTATGTACCAATTTCAGCAGGATATTACTTTTAATTTTGATAAATTGAGTTTAAGACCCAGCTAAGTGTATCTGTGCAAAAGTCATTTGTGGCAGAGGAAAACATTGCTTATTTCAAGGAAACAACTCTAAAATTATATGCCAACACAGCTGTCAAAAAGTGGAATTATTTTAAGAGACAGACTATAGTTTGTCTTTGGTGATGGCACATACGTACAAGTCTTAACACAGCGTCCCAACGTGGTACTCCCCCACAAACACGCGTATTATTTCCCCAAGTCAACAGCCTTTACAAAAAAACAACACTTCTGTCGGCCACGTCGCAGTCGATACACGTACAAAAATATTTAATATAAGCGCTCTGTGAACTTTTTCTGTACTGCTGCATCGACACTATTTTGTTACTTTGGCCAAAACGAAAAATAGCATTAATGTATGAAAAGTAACCTTCAAACACGCTCAACGAAAGTGATATAATATTTATAACAATGACGTTATTTTCCAACGTCGTCGATAGACGACAAAAACTGACTTGGGAAACAAAATTCACAATTAGGCAATCCTATTTTTTCACGGATCCACCTGTTCCCAAAATCAGTAGATCACAAATGCTAACCCCTCATCTATAAATAATATTTAATTCGAATTTCACATAATATTCTCCACTACTCAGCAACAAGATCTACTGACAGCACCAAACACGGTCCCTACACGTCCCAATTACGTGCACTTGTTTTTAAATAAATAAATCGGGCGTACCCCAAATACCGGCATGGTTTAGACAGGCGACCACAAATGCAGAATCACCCAAATGGAATCCTTTCTTTCGACCAGATCGATGCGACTATAAGTTGAACTTACCTGCGTTCCACAACCAATATTCTGTATCAACAGGCTTTCTGAGACCTGAAATGCAGTATTACACTTTGCATACAACTCACCCGAAAGGAATATTGAACGATTCTCATAAAATCTCACTGCACAAATTTTCTATCCTTCAAGCTTCCCAATATCATAAACGGGGAATACGAAACAAACATGGCGAGAAATTCTAGCCACTGTCGCCATCTATGGACTCTTATTGGAACTAAAACGAAAAATGTTTTTGTTTTCTGTCGACATCTCACACGATTTGTTCGAACTACTTGTTAAAAGAAATAATTACCTAATACAAATATCGTCAAACAATGAAACTCTGCAAACGGCCATCAGTTCGGTTGCTACATTAAACAATTGACATACAAAAAGTGTGACAGTCTACAAAAAAAAACATCACGTTTGGCCGTAAACTTCAGCCAATGAAATTCTTTAATTTGGTAATAACTGGCCAATGACGGAACGTCCCGCATAAACATCGACGAGCAGTCAAAAAGGTAAATACCGCGTGATGCGACTAACCAAAAATCAATATTTTTTACTATAGTGCTGGTTTAGTATATGTGTTTTGGTCACCAGAAATTATTTAAGCATGATTTAATTCACAACTACGTGTAAATACCTACAAACGTTTATTTTATTCACGTTGCGCCATTAGCTTGAAATGTAGGTATACCTTTCTCTTCGGTGTCGTTCCAGACGTCCTTGAACTAGAGAACAAAACACTTATGACTACAAATAAACTACGCACGAGTAGCATGCAGATTACAAATGAAGTGGTGTAGTATAGAATATAGCATCTAAAAGAGAATGGCGTGAACATGCGTTAACGTGAAGACACTAATGGCCATTAAGAAGCGATTGCGTCACCAATACTGACGCTTGGAGACGGTGCAGCCATGGAATTAGCCATGACGAGCCAACTCTCCAGCTAGAATAAATGGCGGTAGAAGGATGAATAACCATACTTGACAACGAGATGAGCGATAGTAAGAGGTCCATCGATTTGCAGTTCATGACGCAGCAGCTGTAAACAAGGTGGATGATCAGCGGTAGTTGCACGTTCAGTTCACATTTAGTTCAGTCGAGCGCAGCGGCAGTATTCTTTCTGAGCTGGCGGAGGGGGACTCGAACCCAGGCCGGGGGGCGGGGCTGCCGGCGCATGCGCTCCTACAACAAGGGAGGGGCGGCGTATTACACTCTGCTCCCACACGAGGATATTTGCTGCGTAGAAACTACACAAATAATGCCGCCCCCTCTCACCCAACTTCACCATCCCCTCGAAAATGAGTTAAGTGGAAGAATACTGAAAAGAAGGGACCAATATATGGCTTATGATATTAAACTTTCGGTATCAGTACTTGTATTACAGTAGTAAAGCTCTTGTGATTCAGTTATTTACATTTAAACGTGGAATATAGAGGAATTAAATTATAACGCAGTATTGATAGCGATCTTCAGTCACAGGCAATTTGAGATGTCAGAAATGAATTGGTCGGTGTTATGCATCAATAGACTATGCGCCATTTGTTAGGTATAACATTTTTTTTTCTGCTTTGAAACAGTCTTATTAAAAGTGTTTTAATTTTATATCCTGCGGTTATAATGTCGATTCTTTAAAAATAAAGACATTTTTGTAAGACTATTGCAAATCTTGAAAACCTAAAGCATGTTTCATTACGTAATAACTAAAAATTTCCATGTAGTCTATTATTGTACAACGCCGTCCAACCTTTTTAAACTCAATTCATTCGCATAAGACGCTTATGAAAATTCTCTCGCTTGAGTAGGATACATTATCTCAGGCGCTTGACCAGGTTTTGTTGATTACCACAGTTTGATAACAGCCTAAGGATTTAAAATGAACGGAATAATAAAAAAAAATTACATATTATTTTCTTCATGTATAAGTATTTTGTTAAATGCTACATCCATAGCTCATTCTTTACACACAATATCATTTTAGTAGTTGACTGAGAGACCATCAATTTAAATTACGAACACGAATAAACTTACATGAGGTGAAATTTCTAGCATAAAAACGTTAAATTTTGGCTGACCTTCCCTACCCTGGTGAATTTTCATAAGCGCCTAAATAGTCTTCCAGAGGATTCTCAATGTCAATAAAGGCCGAAAACTGGCCGTAAACGCTCGCAGATCATCAGTTCCTTTTGTTCGAGGAAATACGGAACTGGGTATTTATTATTAACTGTTAACAAAATTTGCTGTTAATAATTTCCTAGGTCTACATACTCCGTTATATATATATATATATATATATATATATATATATATATATATATATATATATATATATATATGCATCACACGCATGTGCTTCGTAACATACGCTGTTAAAGGTACCCTTCATTTACATTCCCGTAGTAGATGATACTGTGATATACTGTGATGTGGTGTTATAAGACGTGGAAAAAAATATCGCGTCAATGTTACAACGCGTACAAAATGCATAGGGGCCTACGCTTGATTGGCATAGCGACCGTGTCTCGGAATATCGTGACCAACTTGGTTGGTTAATTTAAAGAGAAGCACTAACTTCTCAGTTCAGCCCTCCTGTCTTCACTTAGAACAAGCCCTTTACTTTACTACATTACACGTGACCTTAGGAATGAAGCCTCAGCCATAGAGGTTGTAAAATATGTTCGGACATTCACACGAATATCAATCACAAAATAACATTTAACAATCGGAGAGTCCGATAGTCAGGCATAATATCAAATTCGAGAGCGAAATTTGCCTCAAGAGAAATCTAGAACAAACAAAAACACATAGTGTGTCGTCTTTCTGACAGAGGACTAAAAAATAACCTAACTGTTCACTACGGTGAATACGGTAGAACTTGAAACAACCCTAAATATTTAGTATCCATGTTAAACATTTTTGAGGATAGTCATAGTTTCGGCACTCGGCGTACGATATCACAACTGTCCATTCTTCGATAACCTTCGTCATTTCTCTTGCATGGGCTTGCAACGGTTTACCTTCGAACATGTTAAATTCGAAAACACTGCCTACTTTCGAACGTTGCCGTTTATACAGAGAGTTACCGAACAACAGCGACAAACTTCGGCAGGTGATTCCTTGTGTAAAATAAGCAGAATATATTAAGAACTTGTGTCTAAACTTAATATTAACGAGGAAATACGCCTTTGGAATTCTAATTTTAAAATCATATTTTCTCAAACTATGGAAACTAAATTACTTGGAAGGACAATATACGAACAATTGGGCTCTTAAATCCATAGAAAATTCTAGGAGATATCTTTCACCCTTGAGAAAACAACAGGGGTGGCCACTCTCTACTTGCATACAACTTTTGTAGCGACAGAAGTTGGAAAATTTGATTAAGTTTTATTGAGTTGTGTGACATGTAACAAAAATTATCAATTGGTTGCAACCGTCTAGGACGTATTGTCTTGGTTCAAAACGCACTTAAATATTCAGCGTGGCGAGCTGACTAAGGTAGCCAGCCGCCTACCCGGGCTGCATGCACAGCTTCAGTCGTTACAATATCATTACATAACCGGTCAGCATGCGTAAGTTTGTCTGCTTAGCAATAGCATTCAAAGAACGTCACACGTGTGTACGTATCGTCATTTCAGATTCACCACTGCTCTTTACAGCATATTATCTAACGGACGAAAATGACGAAAAGGGGTGTTTTGCCGTACCTTTTAGGTATAAAGTCCTGGCGCAGAATCTTTGCTAAGGTATATGTGTGTGCAAGTTGTGCAACTTTATATATAATACTACGCTAAAAAATAATATGTCACCAGTGAATATGCCACAGAAGCTAGTTTTCTGCGAGAAGGCTGCACACTTAGAGGCTAGGAGGAGGCGTGATAGCCATTCTGTGTCGCCCTTACTGTTACCACACGTCTAGCTAAGGTTAATCCTACTACAGGTTAGAAAGATCAATGTTATAAGTTTGCACAGGGAAAATTTCTGCCACTTGAGCGCTGGTATCGCTAATGCACCAAACTGACCAATCACAGAGCTTTCCTGAATTTTAAGTTATATTAAGTTGATAATTTAAAACGCGAAATCGGTTTCTTTTCACTTTAAAATTAAAGTAAATTACTAATATATTTTTCAAATTTTATTTATATTTAATTTTACTACGGTTTCGTATTTTTCTGGTCTCTTAGCGATTTAAGCGAAACTAGTGGCAGAAATTATCCCTGTGCCAAGCTCTCCCATAAGAAAACGTATTTTCTTTCTAACCTGTAGTAGAATTAACATTAGTCTAGGCTTCTAACGCGCACATACATGTTCACACAGGGCGGTCAATATAGTTAGAATGTCCACGTCGCCTGTGCGCTGACAACAACACCACATACATGTACGCAGTATTGCCTATACTCCAGGCTCTGTAGCGCTACATAGAATATGTCATAGATGCGAGTTGTCGGCGAGAAGACTGCACACTTAGGGGCTTATTCATAGTCGTTTTTTGACCCGGACTATTTTTTGTCTTATTCATAGACGTGGACTAACGCTAGTCCGAGGCTCATCGTGCGTTAGCCCTGTTTAACTTTTAGTCCGGACGAAGGGTAGGTTTAACCAAAGTTGGTTTAACGATGGGCTAAGTCGAAAATAAACAAGTCGGATCAAAAGTCGACGTCTGTGTTATATATGCTACTTATGGAATATAATGGATATTTTACACTAAATAACTCATTATAAGTCTACATTGATAGTTAATTTAGTCATAAGCACTATTCTCCGTTCACTCTTAGTTGAGTTTTAGGATAAACAAAGCAAATTATAAACAAACATGTTCATTGGCTGCCGACCGCCGTGCACTGTGATCTTGCATAAGAAATATATCTTTGATATCTGTCGTATACATATAAATTTACCACTCCATCACTTAATGTGAGAGTTTTATTAACAAATATCTAAAATATACAAACGTTGCAAATGTTATATATGTTTATTACTGTAATTACGGTTAGCGGACGACACATCCGTACTGTTGGTTCACGAGTTATTTAACGACTGACGCACTGTTAAACGTACGAGTTTCTTGGTACACTTGCCAGTATTTAGAGATGTACGATACTCTGAAAATACCACAAGTTTAGACCGGTATTAAATAGCACAGTAAAAATTAGCCGGAAATATCACAATCAGATATAATGTTTTATTTTTTTCTAAGTATTTTTTGGACGTTAACGCGTCAATGTTGTAATTACTGCGAATGTTTTTTTATTTTATTTAATTTTATTTTATTTTATTTTATTTTTTTTTTTTTTTTTCGTTCGTCCATTTTCCGTTCCAGTTCGTCCGATCCACGGTCTCGTGGTCCGAACCAAAGTTCCTTGTTCTATTTTGTTCCGTCCTCGCGTCGGTTTATATTTACGTCGCTTGCAGATTAGGTTATGTGATGATGGACGTGAACAGTGGAAATGTCTTGCATGGTTTTCGAAACGTGGATCTATGTCTACTGAACAAACTGTGGTGATGTTTATAAGGCAAGAATAAAAATCTCGCATAGCATTCTTTAATGTATATATAAAAAAACAATATGTGTCGTGAATTATCGACAGATTGTTTGGTGATTTATAAAATGTAATTTTTCCAAAACGAAGTACAAAATAATCAGGAAGACTTTACAGTAAGTTTAATCACTCATTTTGTTGACTACTTTTTTTCTGCATGTAGTACCAAATTTTCGTTACGTTAATACCGGAATATTTGAATACAATCGTTAGTCATGGCTTGACAACTACAATTAAATGTTGAAATATACTGTAATTGCAAATGATGTCAATATTTTTATAAAGTTTTCATGTATTTTTTGTTTCCCTATGTTGATAACACATACGAAATTTTCATGCAATATTGTTTTAAAATATACAGCGTTGTTGTTTCCTATTATGCCGACTGTACACACTTTTGTCGGTTGGAAATAGTACGTCGGCGCGACGCACAAATTGAGCCAATTAGAAGCTAGCGAAGTGTAAGGATATTACGTTATTTGTTTACTTCAGAACTCTACTTAGAGTGAACTAGTATTGCGTGTTTATTGTACCGTATAAGAAATTTAAATACAGCAATACTATTATATCAGGCCTAAGGAAATGGGAATTACTGCTATAAGCAAAATAAAACTGCAAATATTTGATTTGCATAAAAGACGTTACAATATTGTGTAAATATGTATTTAGACACATCGTAAATGTAAGTGTTTTGGTATCTCAGGGGTAGTGTACTGGCACTGCTGGTTCAAATCTCGTCTAGAGTAAAATATATTTTTCTTTACATTTGTTATTTTTTAACTGTACATAACGAAAATAATATAGTTTTCCTTATTTTATAAGTGCATTTATTCTGTACATTCTGTAACTAAACGTTAAATTCGTTCAACGTTACAAAAGTAAATCCTGTAATATTTTGGTACGGAAACCTCTATTTGCACAAAATATTCTTATACATATTTCCTACGTTTTATGCGGAATTTTGCGGTTAAACTTTCTTGTTAGTTCTTTACATAATGCCACAGTACATATCGTTAGTAAAATTTCGACTAGTGAAATAATATATACATGTTTATGTATAGGTAGTGTAGATTAACCAGATATAATAGTTTAATAGTTTTGAATTATGCAATGCTTTTACAATGTGTGTCACAGATTTTTTCCCCCATTCTTTCTCATGTTTCATCAACAGTAGTTTAAATTATTTATTTAAAAGAGGATATTTTTACCACATATAAACTTATATTTGTTATGATTTTACTGTCAGTTTGGACGTAATATCGATTAAATAAATATAACTTTGGTATCCTGTGACTATTAATTTAGTAGTTTAATAAATTAAAAAACGTGTTTCACAAAGGCTCGATCTCACGACTCTAAGTTAGAAATCGAAAGCGTTAACACTGCTCTACAACAGCCACAATAATATTGTTATCTGTAAAGAAAAATATGCTTAATTTTTTATTTACTGCATATCATAATAAAGTGGTTTATTGGTACAAAATGTACTAAATCGTCACAATATATTCGCTATATGACATAACCGAAACAATATTTCGGGGTAAACGTAATCGTAATTCAAATAATTTTCACATGCCAATGCTTGCCTGTGTGTTAAATGTGATGTGTGCATGTGCGAAGCATGTGGCAACAGTGTACAAGGCTGATCCCGCGACTATCTCTAGCCCGGCGTTAGTTGGCGTTTATGAATACGGTAACACTAGTCAGGACCAAGCCTGGACTAAGTGGCACAAGATGGTCTCAGGATCATCTCGGCACTATCTCACGACTATGAATAAGGCCCTTAGAGGCTAGGAGGAGGCGTGATGTCCGTGCTGTGTCGCCCTTACTGTTACCGCACATCTAGGCTTCTAACGCGCACATACATGTTCACACAGGGCGGTCACTATGCCTAGAATGTCCACGTCGCCTGTGCGCTGACAACAACACAACACTCGTGTACGCAGTATTGCCTATACTCT
The DNA here is from genome assembly GCA_003012365.1 of Medauroidea extradentata. Lineage (NCBI taxonomy): Eukaryota > Metazoa > Arthropoda > Insecta > Phasmatodea > Phasmatidae > Medauroidea > Medauroidea extradentata. The sequence continues at coordinate 31,089 of PNEQ01041891.1, forward strand.
AGGCTCTGTAGCGCTACATTGAATCATTACGTGTGTTTTAAACGAAAACGATAGGTCCTCAACAAGATAATCATTATGTTACTTCCATCGCTACAAAAATTGTATGCGAGTAGTTGGTGGCGCCATTATTGTTTTCATAAAATTCAAAGAATTTGCTATGTATTAACGATCTCCACAACATAAAGCGATGTTCAGAGTGTTGGCCTTACAAGCCGTTTAGTTTCCCATGTTTTGGGAAAACATGGTTTTAAACTTAGAATTTTAAAGGCTTATTTCATCGTTAATGTTAAGTTTAGATACAAATAGTTCTGAATAACTGATATATATTTTTTTTTTTTTTTTGTTTTCTTCTGTGTCGTTAATATTGCAGCCTACTTAATATGTTCGTGTAAATTATTATTGCAAAATGAATCGAAAATGTGGTGTATGACGCTTGTCATTAATATAAATGTTATGTTTTTTTAAGTTGTAAAATTTTATGTATTATTGAATTTATGGTGTCGTTTGTATTTCCCCAATTTTACAGCCTTTTAATGCACTCGTGCTAATTATTGCAATGTTAATTACAAATACTGTATTTTTGGCTTGTGATTAGTATTAGTTTTATTCATTTTTAAATTAATATGAAATGCATCTTTTTTAAAAGCGAATTAACCGTTGAAATAATTAATTCAATTCATATGTGGTTTTTTAAACTATAACGGTAAATCTATATATTAATTTTAAAATTGTCCTGAATGCAATGGTACATCAGATAATAAGCAGCTAGCAAATATTTTAATTCTGTGTAAAAATGTACCTATGTTCTGGACTTGGCTAACTTTTAACTCTAACACTGATAGTCATTTTAGGCAAACATTTAACACTTCACGATTGGTAGCCGTGTCAGACAAGCAGTATGTAAACATTAATGAAACAGCTTAACAACGCGAAGTTTGGTTGTGTGAAAACATCAGTAGTAAATGTGAAGTTATGCTAAAAAAAAATACTGTTTAACCGTGAATTTAATATGAATGGAATGGATATAGAAGTGTCACTGAAGCAGCATAAGACAAAAAAAAACTGTTATTACTAAGAAGTCATTAATTGTGTCTCTTATTTGGAGAAGATAGATATTTTGAAAGTCAGAGAATTGTTAATTGCTGGCTGGTCTTACGTCCTATACGTCTGTGCTGGGGGAGTCAGTCTGTCAGCAATTACCTGTACTTCCTGCGCCTTGCAACTACATCGTTTTTTTTCCTACGTATATCAAAAATACACAATGTTCTTTCACTTACGCTTTTTTTTATTTATAAAATGTTCATTGAAATTAAAATACACTTAGGCCTATAGAACACCATTTTGTATCTGGCTACTTAAATCTTCCCGAGGGGGGGATTATTTTCTAACCCTTTCCACTTAATATCCCCTCTCCCTTACCAATATGCTAAAATCTTTTCTACCTCACTGTACCTGAGGACTGCATTGACTTCTGCAAGAAGTTAACTGTGAGACCAGCAACAGTTCCTGCAGAAGGTAAAGACGATTCATAGCGAACAGCTTGTCAGGATGACTAAATAATTTCTACGTCAAATGTCTATATATGGAAAGGTTCACTAACTGACCGAGTGATGAATGACATATGAAGTCACAGTCCAGATCGTTGGCCCAAGTAACGTGGAATTACGAGGGTGGTTCCCGTAAGGACGTATGTGAGTATTTTAACAGATTTTTCGAAATCCAACTCCTAAAGAGGTAAAAACATGTGAAATGAGTTTTCCATTAATCGTCAATATAGATCAAACCCGAAGGGCAATCGTCGTGATTTTCAATTAACGTTCATTCCATTTTTCGAAATTCGACTGTTAAGGGGGTGAAAAGACGTGAAACAAATTTTCGCTTATCCCTCAATAGCTAGCAAACTTAAAATAATAATAATAATAATTGTTGATTTTTACTTTAAAATTATGATTACGTAAACACTACAAAAGTGGTCTCATGACTTTTTTCGAAATTCTACTCCCCAGCGGTGAAAAGGGAGAAAATGTGTTTTTTTTTTATTATTATTAATTGTCAGTCTAGAACGAACACAATGGAATTTCGTTGACATTTCTACTTCATTTGGATACTTATTCAAATGTATAAGAAAGGATTTCAAGGTAATTAGAGATGCAATGCTTGAAACCCTTTCTTAGAAATTTGAATAAGTATTCGATTGAAGTAAAATAACAACGATAATCCATTATGTACTATCTAGATTGATAATTTATAAAAAAACACATTTTCTCCCTTTTCACCGCTTGGGAGTAGAATACCGAAAAAACATGCAACGACTTTTCCGGTATTTACGTAATCATAATTTTTAAGTGAAAATCAACTATTTATTTTTGAGAGTTTGTAAGTATCGAGGGATAAGTGAAAATTTGTTTTACGTCTTTTCACCCCCGTAATAGTCAATGTATAAATTGTTATTTCAAGATTTTTCTATGGTAGATCGCTAAAGGGGTGTAACGTGGAATTCTGACACATGACTGATGAAATTAGTGTCATAATGGATAAAGCCGTTCAAAGAGTCAAAAAAGGATTATGTACAAATGTGTAAAACTGTATTACGCAGTCCACTCAGTGGTGAAGTATGTTTTTGTTACAATAGAAGTGATGTAATATCCGACTATACACTCGTAGCACGGCTACACTACTAATAGTTTGTATTCTGTGAGTGAAGCCTTGTTATTGGAGGATATGTTCCTCGTCTCTTTGGGTATAGATTTGGTAGACCTGTACATGTGAGGAAATTAACCTCAAATTAAAATCTCCACATCTTAATGAGGTGGAAAAAAGAGCAGCTGTTGCAGACCTCTAATTACACAAACACAAATGTTTTATTCTGCATTAAAGTATGAAGCTTCTGAAGAGGGGCACAAAGAAAGCATTGTTTTATCTATAGCAATGGACTACATGCAGAATGTAAATTTACCTAAGTTTCCTGTTAAGGAGCTATACTATTTAAGACAACTTACAGTCAGAATATTCTGCATCAATAATATCAAAGAAAAAAGGAGCACCATGTGTGTACCATGAAGGAAATTGTAGAAAGTCTCCAGATGAAGTGTGCAAATTTTTAACCGATTTTCTTAAAGACGCGCCTCGAGAAAAAACGGAGCTCCGTGTATTTTCCGATAACTGTGCGGGGCTAAATAAAAACCAAACTGTCTCTCGCTTCCTTCTGTCGCTGACGGATATGGGTCGATTTGAGAAAATTCAACAGTACTTTCCTGTCAGGGGACACAGCGTTCTACCAAGCGACAGAGATTTCGCTATCATCAGCAAAAATCTCCGAAAACATGACAGAATCTTCACAGAAAATGAACTTACTAGTCACATTATACAAAGTAGCTTTCCTGGAAAGTTTGTGGTTAAAGAAGTGACAGAGAATGATATTCTCGACTTCAAATACTGGTGGCAATATTACTACAGAAAAAATGTCATCTCTGAAGAAACAAAGAGTAAACCTAGAAACAAAAGAGTTAACTTTTCAATCAGTTCTCTTTTCCACTTTGTATACTTCGTGGCTGTTACGTCAGCCATCATCACATTCATACCCGACAAGTCGAATCCCTATTAAAAGAGCTAAAATACAAGAACTGACGATAATCACGACCTACATTCCTCATGAGCACAAGGAATGCTACTTGCAGCTGTTGTCTTGACCGAGTGCAAATGCCAGAGAGCAAGACGACGAACACTGATATCACAGTACTATACAACACTTGACTTACTTTTGTTTTATTGCTATTGGTCTATTGGTTTTCCATGTTTAGTGCCTAGCAGTAATTGTGACATTTTTTTAACGTAAGTGACTACTCTTACATTTGTAACAAAACAAAACATTTTTGTCAACGGCATTCGTAGTACTTAAATGTGAGCTGTTCTTAAAGGGTAATGCATGCTTTTCAGTTATAATTCACTTTACGACCATTAAATTAAGTAATTTAGATGAATTTCAAATAATTTTCAGCGTATGTAACTTTTTGTAGTCATATTATTTTAAAAGGGCGTGCTTTTCGTATTTTGTTCCCCAATATAAAAGTGCATGTATATTATATAGTGTGTCATTTTTCATGGGATTACAGCAGTTTATTACTGGTCTGACCCACAAGTTTAAAAACTCTTATGTTTAACCTGGTTCAGATTTAACACAGTTTTTTTATGTTTCCCCGAAAGTTTTCTGAATTTGACATAATCCCCTTAAAAAACCGATTCATATACTTAAAATAATATATGAAAGTATTAATTCAAATATTTTTCTTGTTGCCTTCAACTTGGTTCTGCACTATAAAATCATAAAGTAGTAGTTTAGTTTCATGTCGCAGACTATCGCAAAAACTTACCTTTTGTGGGTAGGGCCTAACTTCGAAATATCGACGTTATTATCAAAGTCGTGCGACTCGCAGAACTTGAAAAAAAACTTGTCAACAATTTTTTTGTAGACTACATAGCAAAAATTTTCACCCACAACCTAAACGTAAACAATATAACAACAAAAAGCGTAAGTAATAAACAAACATGGGTAGAACTAATTTCCCAAATCAGCTTTAAATCTTTTGGCAACACATGATTAAACACATACACTTTAATGGCCGGGAAATACATACGCTTAAGTTTTCTGACCTTTTCATTTTGTAATATGTAGACCTACACTTTGCAGCTGACAGACACAAAATCTTACATGGACTTGATATTAAATGGTACCACTTACTTGCCATACATATTATAAAAAAACACGGATTTTTCGCACAAAATAATGTATTGAGTCGGCGACATGAAAAAGCATGTTTACATATGCGCCCACAACAAGAACTGTACAAATGTAACACAAATTCAGTTAAAATAAAAGGTAGGTAACATTTTTTGTTATTGTCTGTAGCACTTTTCTCTGGACGGATTACCTGTTTATTTATTGTTTTTTTTTTTGTGGACATGCCACGATGCTGCAAAGCTGAACGTTTTTCCAGTTCCCTCTTCCGAAACGCGTCTTAAAATATCCCGTTTTCGTTGGCGATTACAGGCTGGGTATTTTAATCCCTGCGTTGCAATATATTAAATATATGCACAGAATTTATAATAATACATTAAAAGAAAAGAATCACAAACATACACAAACACACGAGAAGCTTACGTAATGGCATCCTTTGTTTTGGTTGCCGGTACAAGTCTGTCGATAATGGCGCGGTTGATTGTAAAATAGTTATAGAAATGACGTAGTTTGAATAGAAAAAAAATAGTTAAGTAATTAATGCTGGATACATAACCGTGTTAATATATTACGGTTCCACCAAAACGCTTACTTACTTTTCACGTGTAATACACACTATGTTCAATGTCGGCGATGGAAGTTACCCGATTTGTTGATCAGAGCTGCCACTACTGCTTCATCAGGTCATACAATCACGTTCTGTTGTTTTAAATGGTATGTTATTCTGCCACGTGTTTGGCAAGTGTTACAAATATTGGTAGTATTGGCTGTCAAAATACGGAATTCTTACATGGGATAGAGAGTATACACCAATGTTAGGGATTTTTAGTTTGGTTGGATGCTCCAAGTAGGCACTAATACTATCCAGCCAGTACGAGTTGTCCTTATGAACATCTAAAGTTAATACTAAAAGGACGACAGAGATGTTAGGTCCTCAAGACTGCCTATGGTCATCCCTTAGGGATATGCACGTGGTTACCAAAGGATTGCCAATGGACGTCCTTAGATGATGTCCACAGTTCATCCCTGAAATGTATCCCTATGTTCGCCCATTTCTCTTCCTTCAGGACTACATTCTATGACCACCTATGGACGTCCTGCGGATCACAAACTCCGAAAAAGTATTGTGTCGTGTTATGCGGCCGCCATGTTTTCATAAAAACGCGCGATGTTTGCTGTGGTGCAGTTTTATCACATATTTGGTTTTATTACACTATATTGTGATTATTGGCGGTTAATTACATTGGATTTTCCATCGTGCGAGCTTCTAAGGTTCTTTAATTGCGTTACTTTTACTTGGTAATGCATGAGAAGTAATTGTGCTTAAAATAGAGATACATAAAATATCGGGACCACCGACTGTTCATCAGTAAATTGCTGGAACAATATGAGGCAGGATAAGAAGATAGTTTTTTTAAAATTTCCGTTGGAGCCACAAGGGTAAGTAAAGTATTTAATATTATGTTTTTAGTTTTTAGTATTACCTCCAAATTTTGCTTTATTGAAAATGGAGTCATAAACTACACATTAAGGCCTAGACAAATAACAATTTTCTCCTCCGTAGTCGTATGTTCTATTACGCTTTATTAATTGTAATACCTTCCTTTTATCTAATATATATATATATATATATATATATAGAGAGAGAGAGAGAGAGAGAGAGAGAGAGAGAGGATGTGGCGAAATTGAAAGTCAGTAATTTGGGGGAACAATTCTCACCACATCTAGAGGAACAAAAAATATTAAGTGAACTTCAGATTTTTTAATTGCAGAAAAAACATGTCAATGGAATTTCAAATGTCTAGCTACGAGAAAAAAATTAAATAAATAACATAACACAACATATACAGTAACCTACATACAAGAAAATGTTAAACCAAAGTACGAAAAGTCACTGTGCGACACTAGAAATCTTGTAAGGCATTAAATACAGGGTGTAAATGAAAGTATGTTACAAACTTCGTGTGGTGATTCCTTGTAGAAAATGAAGTACAGTTACTTAATACGACTTTTAGCTTAGCACACTTCGTAAGGGAGCAATACGCCCTCGAAAAACGAATTTCAAACTAGTTTATTGGTACAAAATCGTAAACAACATAACATTAAATCATAATTCGCCGGATACTGTGTTCTGCTAACACTTATCGACAGTCCGTGAAAAATGTTTCGAATAACTTACACCTTCATCAAAATAATGGGGGTGGTCACCCCCTTTCCGGCTTAGACGTTGGTGCCATCAGATGTTATGGACATGCAATGCTATAATGTGTATCAAGAGACCCCGATGAACAAAAAAGGTCGTCTTGTTGTTACACTGTAAAGGGAAGCATTTACAAGAAAATTGGGAAGACAGTGTTAGGGGACTGCCACGTAGGCAACACGTACTACACAGGTGGTGTGGCTGAACGACGTGGTAGTTAGTAACAAACGCGTACCACACGCTAGTTTGTAAACCTACAACGTGTCATGGGCGACGTTGTGTGAGCTACGAACAGTTACTGATAGATGGCTGGTGTAGCAGAACAAATTTGTTAGTAAATGTTGCGGGATATTGAAATGTACTGCACACGTGTAATTATTCTGCACAGTAGTGGTACGAAACCAAATGAAGTAAACAATGCAATGTACACAAATTAGTATGCGTGTAACGTAAGAAGGGTGAACATTGGAACTCACAATTCTACGTATGCCAGTCACCATTGAGGTTTTTCAATATCATTCCCTCCATGACGAACAGACGGTTTTGTGTTCTGTACACTGTAAAGAGTAAGTTGTCTGAGGCTTGGCCCTGATACATTTACACTCCCCACGTCCTCCTCCGCTTAGCATGTAATGCATGCCGGAGTTCCCATTAGACTGCGACGAGGTACACTCTGACGTGCCGGGATATGTGGGCTCATACTATTCACAATAACTGGGTTGCAATCAAAACCAAACGTCCGTGAGACAGTGAACATGGAAAGGTACGGGCATGCTGAGCTTACCGATATGGTATTGATTTATGGTGAAGCTAAGTGCAGTGGCAGGTTAGCTGCACGAATGTATCGTGAAAGATTTCCACACAGACGGCACCCAACACATACTATTTTTGCACGAATAGTCCAGCGTCTTCGAGATACAGGTACTCTCCTGCCACATTTCCAGAACTGCGGTGTTCATGCAACAATGCGGACACCACGATTTGAAGCGGAAGTTCTCGCCCGAGTCGAGGATCAACCGTCAACAAGTACCCGTGTTATTGCAAATGCGGTGGGTGCATCACACATGACAATGTGGAATGTCTTGCATGAGCAGCAGCTACGCCCCTATCGCGCATGTAGGGAGCAAGCATTACTGCCACGTGACTATTAATCCAAAAATGATTTGCGTGCATGGTTTTTGCAGCAGACAGCTCGTGACCCAGAGTTTCCCAGGTATGTTCTCTTTACAGACGAAGCGTCTTTCACACGTCATGGTGTGTACAATGCTCACAACAGCCATGCGTGGGCTGAAGAAAACCCACATGCCAGGGTTGTGCGATTCCACCAAGAGATATTTTAGGTCAACATGTTGGCGGGCATAGTCAATGATAGCTTAGTAGGACCGTACATGTTACCAGCACGTCTTGATGGCTACGTGTACCTACAGTTCTTGCAATACACTCTGCCCGAGTTGCTTGAGGACGTACCGCTGCTGATACGTGACCGCATGTGGCTACAACACGATGGGGCACCACCTCACAATGCTCGTGCTGTTCGTGAGTACCTCAACCAAGTATTTCCAGGACGATGGATAGGCAGGGGAGGACCTGTCACGTGGCCTCCTCGCTCCCCTGATCTATCACCCCTGGATTTCTACCTGTGGGGACACATGAAGAGCCTTGTCTACGAGACGCCAGTGGATACGGCCCAGGCGAAGTGATACGGACGAATGCCAACCAGTTTCAGCGTGTGCGAATGTCCTTGTTGCATCGTTGCAATGCATGTATTACTGAAGATGGCCGAACATTCGAGCGCTTGTTGTGATATTCATGTAAACATGTATCACTTATGCGGCTATGAACGTTTTAATTACAGTAAAGTATTTGCTACACTTGTTTCCACTACCGTATCATTCGGCGTATTGTGTGTTGCCTAAGTGTCAGCCCACTAAATCTACGTACTGTATTTTGGCCATTTTCTCGGACATGCTTCACTTTACAGTGTAACAACAAGACGACCTTTTTTGTTCATCGCGGGGTCTCTTGATGCAAATTATAGCATTGCATGTCCATAAAATCTGATGGCATCAACGTCTAAGCCGGAAAGGGAGTGACCACCCCCATTATTTTGATGACGGTATAAGTTATTCGAAACACATTTTTCAAGGACTGTCGATAAGTGTTTGCAGAACACAGTATCCGGTGAATTATGATTTTATGTTATATCGTTTACGATTTTATACCAATAAACTAGTTTGAAATTCGTTTTTCGAGGGCGAATTGCTCCCTTACGAAGTGTGCTAAGCGAAAAGTCGTCTTACGTAACTGTAGTTCATTTTCGAGAAGGAATCACCACACGAAGTTTGTAACATACTTTCATTTACACCCTGTATGTTTAATTCGTGTCGGTATTAAAATATATATTAAAGAGTAGAAGAGATATACTTAGGATAGTTTTTCGCATGGGCAGCTAATAGCTACTTACCCAGCTGCAGAGTAAGCTCAACCTGCAGCTTGGTTGTCCTAACACTTGGTGGCCTAGCTACTAATCTGACACACAAAGAAGTTCTTCCACTGAAGTAAATATTTGCTGTTACCAGTAATACACACGGACAATGCTGCGGGCGGTCTGCTAGCATATATTATTAAACTGAATGTTCGTTTGTTCGTCTTCTATGCGGTCCTGTACACCAGACATTCGATTGTGCAGGAATTTTGGTGAATTGTACGTGTATCCACAAAGATACCCGAAAAATAAACGAAATGATTTTTCCTTTTTAAAATATTTCTTAAATGGGCATTAATGAACCTTAACCTGATTTTGCACCATTTAACATTTTTTTAAAACAAATTTTTTTATAAGCCCAGCCTGCTGGAGTTAAAGTAAAACTGGGTGAGGGCTATGACATTCTCAATTTTTGTAAACCTAATGCTGGTCTAGGCAGTGTTGTAGAAGATGTAGGTAGTTTAACAGCAAATGTTTGTACATCAGACCAAGTTGTCATTGTGGGGGGAATTGGTAACAGTATTGACAGGGATAAGTAGTACAGAGTTGAAAGAGACATCCACAACATTGCCAGGGCTACCAGCCACGCCAGTGTGTTATCTGCGAGGCGATACAACGGCATGACAAGCCTGTCCTGCAAAGGAAGGTGCAGGCAGTTAACATTGCTCTGTGTTGCTGTGTGGAGTCTGCAATCTTGGTGTGATTGGGCTAGAGGGAGTAACCAGAGCCGAGCAATCGAGTCATGGTCTGCATTTGAATCGTGTGGGGAAGAGGAAACTTGCTGACCTCATTGTCCGCTAGATTCATGCAGGCCATGGCTCTAGTCAGGAAATCCGAATTATTGTGGGTAATCGTAGGAATTTTTCAGGGTAAAAGAATCATTATCAAGGTCAAATTCATGTACTAATAAAGTGATAAAAAAATTAAACAAAACAGACGTGTCTTTATCATCAAAATATTAGGGGTGTCAATTACAAAATCAATTGTCTTCAGAATGCAGCCTGGATATACAAATATTATGTTTGACAGAAACTCATTTAACAGAGCCTTCAGCTAAGCAAATTAAAATTCCTGGTTATTCCCTCGGTGCTATCTATTGTAGATCTAGTATGGCTAAAGGAGGCACGTATATTTTGTTTTTATAAAAGACTAGCATTCCCCTGCGGCTTTGCTCGCGAGTATAATACATAACAGATAATATTTACTTTAATTGAAAAGCATCTTTGTACACAAGATTAGTACATCAGTCATCAAGTGTTAGAATGTCCGAGCGGCTAGTTGAACTAATTCTGCAGCAGAATAAGTAGCTATAGCTGTCCACGTGAAAATCAGTCTTAAGTTTGTCCCTGCCACCACTAGTGACTTCGCCTGGGCCTTATTCATAGCACTGTCAGTTTGACTTTGTGGGGTAATTAGAGACACCTAAGGTAAAAGGTTAATCGAATGAAAACCGTCTGATTTGCCCTGTGCACAACCATTAGTGACGGTGCCCTCAATTATATATTTTTAAAACATTCACTTTAACTTTATTGACATTACAAAGTTTCAGAGGGTAAAGGTTTCGCGGAAACGTATTTGGTGCCCCAAATCTGGATTAGTGAGATGATATATTGTCGGTTTACTGCCAAAAGTGACAAAGTCAAAATGAGATAAAATTATAAAAACGCTAGGAAGATGTATAATATATAACAACATATTATGTTGTTCACGAAAAATTGCCCGAGTTTAAAGTCTATTCGTCGTTTCGTACTGTTGTGTCACAGTATAGTAACATACCACATTTTTGTTAATATCTACAATTTAATACTGTTTTAAACGAAATAGCATTTATGACTTAATCACTTTTAGCAGTATACCGACGATATGTCAACTGATATTGTAGAGGAACCTAAGTGGAAAGCGAACTGCAATTTTACCCCTTTTAAAGACTACATGTAAATTGCACTAATTCGATCTGCCTTGTAGTTTTTGTGTGTCAGAATTGAACGTTTGCACGCAGCTTTTAACGGAGTTCGAGCCCAGAACCTCCCGGAATTTATGCCTGAGTAACAAACAACTGCGTCACGTAACGTCGAAATAATTCATGAAAATAACATTTATTAAAAAAAAAATATCTGTGTTCTGGGCTCATAGAGGTTGTACAACACCACGTCTCGATAGGTTACTGTAGAGTGAAACTCCTGTATAGGTTGTTTCTCGCTGCTCGTTCCTGCTTTTCGGATCGTCTGCCTTGATTATTGACCAACTAAGTTTTATTTTTAATAATCACGTTTCTTATAAAAAAAATACATACATTTTTTTTTTTTTTTTTTAATATTAACGTAAGCATCACTCTGACGCGAACAACACCTATATCGCTACTGGTTAGATAGATATCGTGGGTTGATGGAAAACAAATTTTGTGCTTTTTCACCCTTTTGGGTGTCGAATTTCATAATATTTTAAATTTACATCTTATACATTTGTATAAGTATCTAACTGAAGTGTAAATCACATCGCTAGCCCGTTCAGTCGAATCAAAATCGATCATTCACAAAAAAAAAACGTATCATTCCTGCACAGTATTGAGAAATCGAATTTCGAAAAATCTGGAAACAGTTTTGCGATAATTTCTGTATTCATCATCCTGAAGCAAAAATTAATTGTATATCTCGACGAGTTCGATAGATATCGAAGATTTATCTAAAACACGTTCAAGGTCTTTTCACCACTTAAGAGAGTAAATTTCGTAAAACCCTTGAATCACGTTTTAGAATAGTTTATTGGTGTCTTGTGGAAGTAAAAAACACAACATTAGCCGGCTGGGTTCAAGATATATCGACGACTAATTGAAAACGCTACTCACCACTTTTCACCCCTTTTCACGTCCTTAGGTGGCGAATTTCGAAAATTCGTGAAATTATTTTTAGGTATTTGAGTAAGCATCAATCCTAAACAAAAATCACGTCGCTATATAAAAAACTATGGGATCGATATATATAGAATGTGAGTCGAAAACTCATATTACCCCTTTTTTTTTAACCAGTTTAGGGCCGAATTCAGAAAATATATTTTAAATGGTACTTGGAATATTTACAAAAGCACCAATTCAAAGCAAAGTGCACTTCGATATCTCGATTGATTCGATAGATATGGAAGGGTAATCGAAAACACATTTCACGTATTTTCACCCATTTAAATAAAGAATTTCGAAACGTTTGAGTCCTGTCATAGACATTTGTAAAATTAACCAATTAAAGTTAAAATCACGACGATAGCC